>JAQZBX010049753.1:0-19838 GCA_029593785.1 Cabassous unicinctus
TTTTTCTTCTGAAATAAAGTAGAAGCAATGTTTAGGATAGGTGTGGATGAGAAGAGATATTTCCTAACCTTTCTTATGAAAATGATTTCTTTTTAGTTTACAAGAAGGACGAAACTCCATTTGCTTCGCAGCTGATAACATAAGCAAGCTAGAAAAAAATGGCCGACTTCACAGTCATATCCGATCAGTGGATCAGGATAGCAACAGCAAAGTATGTCCTTCACTTTTTATGTCAAGAAAGAAAAATTTGCTAAATAATAAAGCAATAAAAATGTTGACATCTCAGATAAGGTCTGGCCTCAAATTTGTGCTGAAATATCAGGATTGTGTGTAAGGATTTGAATCTCTGAAATTTAATCTTAGAGGGATGTTGTTCTTTTTGTGGTGTATCACCAGCATTGTAATGAGCCACCTGGGGACAGCCATGTGGTGTTTTCTTAGAGGGCATGGAAGAGGGTAGCCCAGTGGGAACAGGATCGTTAATAATGGAGAGATGGTGTCAATAAGGAAAACTCTTATTTCGAAAGCCTGAAATGTAGTTCAATGGTAGTGTTCTATCAAGAATCTGTGTGGTTGATACCTCAGAGTTTTTATGTGTATTGGAAATAAGCTGCAAAAATTTATTTTAACACACATTTCTAAATTATACCCAAAGGAATGTCTACCTGACCCTTTGATGTCAAAGACCTCTGTCCATTTCTCTAGCTCTGATGTATTTGAGTAGTGTAGCTTAATAAGTGTTACTTGAAATGACAGAACTGCATAAAGAGTGAGCAGTTTAGAGTCTAGGGAAGCATCGCTATTTAGGATAAAGGCAGAAGACTAATCTGTGGGACAGAAAGAGAGAGTGGATTTGCTTATATCAAAGGAATACAGCAGTTGTTCTCAAGCTGAAGTGCTTCTACTTCCCCAACAGGGGGCACCTGGCAATGACTAGAGAGACCAACGATGCTCAACATCCTTCAACTCATGGGACAGCACACACAACAAATAATGGTCAGTCCACAATGTCGGTAAGTGCTGAGGTGGAGAAACCCTGGAGAAGGTTGTCCGAGCACCTTCTGGAGAGATCAAGTGAGCATAAGACTGAAAAATCTGTTTTTAGCAATTAACATTTTTTAACCTTGACACTCCCTTAGGGCAAACAGAAGTGTTGATGAGTGAATAAGTAATTAGGAATGATTTGTTCATTTGTTTCAAGGGCTAATGGTGAATGCCAAAGGCACAAAGCAGAGGGACTGAGAACAGGAGGAAATAAAAATACAGGCTTGGTGATATTCTGCTATGAGTACATATCTCAAACAATGGTGGTTGTTCAAATTTGTGGTCTTAGCTCTGTCCAGGAGTTCCAGCTGTCTGGATTCTAGAGCAATACCTATACTAATTCAAATGCAATCTGAAAAGTCACTTAATTTTCCAAACATTAATTTTGTCATATAAAGACAGAATGTTATGTGATATAAGGTCTGTATTAGTCAGCCAAAGGGGTGCTGATGCAAAATACCAGAAATCAGTTGGTGTTTATAAAGGGTATTAGTTTGGGGTAGAAGCTTACAGTTACCAGGCCATGAAGCATAAGTTAATTCCCTCACCAAAGTCTATTGCCACATGTTGGGGCAAGATGGCTGCCGACGTCTGCCAGGGTTCAGGCTTCCTGGGTTCCTCTCTTCCTAGGGCTCATTTCTCTCCAGGCTCAGCTCCTCTCTTTTCTCCACAAGGCCAGTTGTAGACTATCAGGCAAACAGCTCACCACTCTTCCCTAGGCCTCTGCCGTGTCTAATCAAGCCTTCTCTCTTCTCCTTTGTGTCCTTACTTTCCAGGCTCCAGCATCCAAAACTCCCCACTCTTGTCCTTTGCCACGTCTTTTCTCTGTGAGTCCTACCCATCAGGGGGGCAGGGATGCAATGCCCTACTGACATGGCCCAATCAAAACCTTAATCATTATTTAAAATGTAAAACCTCTGAATCCAATATAATCTCATATGCCTGGAGGGAAAGACCAGTTTACAAACATAATCCAATATCTATTTTTGGAATTCATGAACAATATCAAACTGCTACAAGGTTCATGTGTGAAATGTTATTTCTAAATGTATCTAAGAACCTTATTTCATATGGTCTTCATGCATGGGAAAATGTTTAAACCTATTTGATATTATACCAATTATTTCAGCATTGTTTCTCCTTTTATTCAGCCAACATGGTTACTGTTGCCTTTAGCAAATTAAAAATCTAAATGTTAAAAAGTCATAATTAAGCTGTTAAAGAACCATTTTTTATTTAAATTCCAAAAAAATAGATATAACTGCATGAAAAATTCAAAAAATAAATCTTGACATAGTTTGCTATAATATAAAGCAGTAATTAGTATAAATTTATAATTTTAAATTAGTATAAATATATATCCATAATAGTTCAAATACTAAATAGCAACCAGTTAATTTTCCAAGAACATAATTTTGTATTATGCAAAGGGATAAACTATAGATTTTCAGACACCTGTACCACTTTGAATGAAATTCAATAAGGCTATGTGCGGAGTATTTCAGAAGGTTATCTGGAAGTGCTGAGGTAATTAAAAATGACTTAAGTACTAAAGAGTAACATATGTTTTGAGTCTAAATATCAAGGTGCATTTTCTATAACCAAGCACACTCAACAAGTAACCTTAAAACATCTTAATACATCTGTTAGAGTAATTTTCACATTGTCATGCCCTGCACCTCTCCTTACCTCTTATTTTGTTAGCAATACGGCTCAACTTGTGATATAAAATACTTAGGTTTTGTGCATAGGAAAGACAATAACTGCTGTCAAGTGTCCAGAGCATGGTCTGGTCAAGGGGAGGCATACAATATACATACATGGTCCTTCAGAAATGCCGTGAATGGTAAATTAACTTTGTTCAATTTCATCGATGTTGTAAGGGGAAGGAAAACAGATAAACTTATACCTGTATTTATAACAATAGGCTTCTGTTTAAAAAATTTTTGGCATCATTAGAACACATGTTTTAGAGACATTGTGTTAAGATGAGAAGATCTGAAATGAGAACTTATATTTGAAAATAGCCATAAGGAAAAGTCCTGCTACCATAAACAAATCCCACTTTCTTCCTCTCATAATTGATTATAACATTTATTGCAAAGGCAAAGTGAGACAGATGTCATTGATCTGGTAAGCATTTTTAAAAATATGCTCAATAAGCCAGAATACGGTTCCTCTAGAAAAAATCAATTAAGGTAAAATTCAATATGCTTTTTCCCCCCTTACAAATACAGGTGAAACTTTTCTCCAAATAATTTTTGCAACAAAGGAATTATGATAGCATGTGCTCTCACCATGGATGGGAAGTGCTTGGTCATGAAGATGACTGCAATCTTTGGTATGAATCATATCCTAGTCTCAAAAGAGTAAACAGCTTAATCATGGCTGATTTCAATGCATAGCTATATTCAAATCAACCTAAGTTCTTCCTTTTAGGACAGTTTTTAAAATAGATTGCAGGGTTTCAAAGAAATCTTCATAAATATTAGCCTCCAAATCCACTGAGCTCTTATACATTGACACTTGTGAACCCCAAGAACAAATGTAAAGGCATTGAGAGGTGTGCTATAACCTGTGGTATGAGGTTCAAATCTGCAAGAACATGAATTTGATGACAAGGAATGCAATTTTCTAATAAGAGAAAGTTGCCTCTAATTACTATGTTCATCAGGGTGTATGGATCTGTTACTGAGCAAGGGCTCATTTGCCAATGCACACAGAATTCAATGTCATGATATCCAAATTTCGAGAAAAGAAAGGGCTTTACTACAATGTCAATCAGCATGGAGACCAGATCCCTCAGTCAGCTCAAATATGTCCCCCATATCTAAAGAAGTTATGGTTTTTGTGGGATACATACAAAGGGAAGTGGAGTTGTTACCAAGCAGTGTTAGAAATCACTCAGTTAACATGCGATACCAATTATACTATCAAGGAAAGGAACAGAAAGGAGGTAAAGTAACCATTATAATAACAAGTAACACCACTGTAGTCAGGAGTTACAGCTCCTGACAAAGGATAGAAATACACTCCACTTTATTTGGGTCAAAAACAAGACATGGATATTAGGTCTAGATCTCACAAAGTAAAAAGATTGAAAAAGGAGATTCCAGAAGCTGGGCCCAAAATTCATGAAATTCTTAATTCACTTTGGAGGACTGCAGATGATGTTGGTAAGTGAAAGCTCACAATTTTGGGCTGTGTTATTTTCTACTACAAACCTAAGAGAAGCAATTGATATCTATGACATACTTGTTAAATATTTAGGCACTTTTGAATTCTACCATGTGAAGACCTGATGTCAACATTCATTCATGTGTCTCAGCTACTGAGAAATTCTTCTGGATCTTAATGGACTACACTCTTCCTTTTGGAGGAAGATTTTCAGGCAGAGAAAAGTATATTGATAGCTCATTGAGAAGTTCAAAGAGTTCACCAGGAAAGAGGGGATTCCAAAGGAAAGTATCGTAAATCTCACTGATACAGGTAATGGGACTACAATTTTTTCCTGAATTGCTGATATATACCTCTACTATCAAGAAGCCAATTTATTTCTTTCAATTTCCTTTTTCCAGAAATTTTCCTCTATGAAAAGATCTGTACAGTTTGCTTTTCTCTGTTCCTATTTTGTCATAGACATTTGTCCCCAAAATGCTAATGTTATGTGATTGGAAGCAGTGACTTTGAAGCCTGCTGTATTTTGTGAGTAGGTTATACTTTCCTCTTACAGTGCCACTGTATAAAGTTATTCAATAAATAAATATGGTGACTGAATAGGTGCCATATTTTTTTAAAGTAGCTTACTTTCTTATTCCCATAATTGATACTATGCCACTGGACAATATTTCCTCTGTAACTGTTAACTTTGTTAGTACTGGAAATTGGGAAAGAAGCAGATTTGGTGACAAAGCTTTGTCATGCACATAGTGGTGATTAAGAGAGAAGTAACCGAGGCTGAGTACGGGTACACTGGCAGAGATTCAATTCACAGTATTATACCATCAGCACTGCTTGCCTTTGTACATACTGCACTAATGGAGAATTAGGGTTGGGAGTAGCTGTCACTCCTGCAAATACACTTTTCATTTTACATAATCATGAGAGTCACAAGGTAGACTTCCAACTACCCCCTTACACACCCTATTACACTTAGTGAAATTTTCCAAGCAATGGGAAAATAAGGGTGTGACCTTTACACTTCTCAAAGGAAGATATCCCCAGAAAGAGACACTCATCTATGCAGAAGGGTGAATTTTCTTCCTGTTGGTGAAAAAGAAAATGGAGAAAAAAAGGAAACATGAGAAACAACAAATTCTGGGGTTTAAATTATATATTGAATGTAAAATATTGTCCTTATAGGACAAGAGTGTAACTCAATCCTAGACCTACCATATGAATATATATTTTTGTATATCATATAAACCTGGACAAGTTCCTAATGCACCATCCAACGTTATAGATTTGCAATGTATGAAGTTTCACAAGAAAACTCATCCAGTGTAGGAGGAGCCTAACTTCTGCTCCAATACATGAACCTCACTGTCTTTAATTTTTTTTAATTAGATAAGTTGTAGGTTTACATTGCAATCATGTAGAAATTACAGCATTCACACATACTCCTTATTGTTGACAATTGGCATTAGTGTGGTAACGAAGTTATAATTGATGAGAGAATATAAATGTGTACAATTACCTATAGGCCATGGTTTACATTAAGTATATCTTCCCCCTATACCACCCTATTATTGACATCTTGTATTAGTGTGGTACATTTGTTCTAATTCATGAAAGAACATTCTTATACTTGCACTATAAAGTATAGTCCATCATATATACTAGGGTTTACTGTGTTCTACAGTCATGCTATTTCTTTTCCATTTTAGGAACATATGAGACCTAAAATTTCATTTTTCAATGACATTGGCATATATAGTTTAGTGCTGTTACTTGCACTCACAAAAATGTGCTACAACCACCACCATCCATATCCAAACCTTTACAATGAACCCAAATAGAAATTTTGTACAAATTAATCACTAACTCCCCATTCTCTGTGCTAGAAACTGTACTTCTTATGCTCACCTCATCAGCTATTAAAGGGTTAACTCAACTAAACATTTTGTCTTATTTTTACTCCCCTATAGAATATAATGACATCAAGAAACATGAACCTCTCCATGGAATCAGGATTGCCAATAAGAAAGCATTCCTTGTTCCTAAGTAGCATTGCCTTTCTCTCCTGGGAGACAGAACACTTTCCCCATCTTATGTCCCCTAGTCATTTCCTGATGGCATCTCTAGATTTCTAAATGTTTAAATAAATTACTTTAATCACACAAGATATATTTGTCTCTGTGGGGAAAGTCATCTAAATCTAAACACACCCAAATCTCCCCTTTAAATATAGCTCTCCAAGAGACCATGATATCTCTCATGGACTCAGTGTTCTGAGATAATTTTAGTGATAATTAAATAGATCATCCCAGGAGGTGTCAGGGTGAGAGTAGGAAAAGGAGCTAAATCAGACAGAGGCCAATTTTACTGAATTTTGACGAGGGATACGGTCAGGGGTCTGGCAGAGAGCCCCGGAAGCATCTTACCCTTTGGGGGAAATGGAACAGTCTGTGCTGCTCAGGACAATTTACACAGAGACAATTGAAGATGCTACATGTCAGTATTGAGGGGAAACTGCTATTACACCACCAACCTCTGAAATTGGAAGGACAACTCCTGTTTCCTTACTTTAGAGGAAAGAGAAAGCAAGGAGGCTACAACTGAGACACAGGATGAATCTACTCACTGGGTTAGCTGGGCCCTGGGGGAGGTATCAGGTAGAGAGCTCCCTTAGAGAGATGAAGCTCACACACCATGTGCAAGATCTACAGGAGGTGGGAAATTCCACAGTGCATAAGATAGCAGCATACAATAGGGTTTCTGAGAAATGGCAATGGCCTCCCTTTAAAAGAGAGAGAACATCTACCATATACATTGGTAAAAAGGTATTTATCAATTAGAGATCTAGCAACATGGACATTACTTGTCCAAAGGATTGGGTTAACCTTCAGAGATCTGGACACTGTGCTGGGATATAAAACTGGTACTAAGAAATCGGTAGGAGAATAAATAGTGCTTTGGTCAGTAAGACATATACAGTCTTCATATGGTCTACAGTTTGCAAAGCAAAAGTAAAATCAATGAGAAATACTATTATGGCTGTAGATAGCAATGAAGCAGCTATCAAGGGCAAGTTTTATTTTCTCCCATTTGAATAAAAATGTGCATGCATTTGGGGTTCTGATATTACAGAGTGCCTGGATATGTGTCTGGAAAGTGTGTTCAGATAAAAAGCTATGTTGGTCTATACTTCATTTTTCAGTAGTTTATCTGTAAGATATCAAGAAAGATCAAATCATTTCAGAAAGAGCTGTCATTCTTTTAATCACTGAGTACCAGGACTGAGAAGGGTCAATCTCAACAATTTTTGGTGACTTTGGCTTTTCCTTCCAACATGGGACAAGCTAATATTCAGCAATAACTTCAGTAAAAAAAAAAACACATATCTACATGACAATATTTTGATAAAGACTATGCCCAGAGGCTGATTCTGATTTAAATATCTCCAAGGAATGAAATGCCAATCATTTGGTAAATCAAACCCACACACCTAAGTCGAAATGAAGAGGAAACAGAAACCAAACAAAAACACTAGCACATGAATATAACACTGAAGGTGAACAGTGGAGGGAAACAGTGATTCCTATCTTTCCAGAAATTGCCATCTCTGCAATTTGTAGGATATCATAACTATTCCTTTACAAATCTGTCCATGCCTAAAAGTTTCCAGATAATACTTTTTGTGGAATAGCAATGTCATGGAATATGTCAGGGCTTTATAAAAATATACATTTTTTCTTTTCACGTGCACAGATATGGGGGATCTCGCTTAGCAGGCAGGAGCTTCACAGAATTTTCTCAAAGTATTTCTAGTGAGAAAACATGAAAAAGTTGCAGGGTTTTGCCACGGATATTGCTCTATTATTTGCCTAGGTTGTCTGCCATCTCAAAGCATTACCAAATGAATGAGTTTTGATGGGGAAATGATGGCCATTTAGACTCGATGGGAGCAATGCTAAAATGGAGGACCCAGGTATTTATTTAATACTCCCTGTTATCCTATTTCTAGGTGGCAAGTTCACTGGGTAAGGATTCTCGTACCTCCCTTCCTTCATTATGCTTCCCTTTGTCTTTTATTGAACGTGACATGACTTTTTTCCTCCTGAATATTGGGTGTGACCAATCATGGAATGAGGACTCCTACCCCACAAGGACTTCTACAACACACCTGGATCTGGCTACACCCCACCTTTCAGAGCCAGGCCTTACGGACCAACTGATTCCATGCAAAGATCCCTTCTATTCAGTCCTTTCTCCTGTGAGTTTGATTATGTGACTGTTGGCCATGATTCTGGGTACTTTATAAGTGTTTTGGCATTTTCTTTCACCAGGAAATAAACTTGTTTCAGTGCAGTGTCTAAGGAAGCACTAATTTAGGATAAAGGCAGGGAAATGGACTATGGGACAGAAAACAGAGAGGGTGGAATTGCTTATATCAAAGATATATAGCAGTGAGTCTCAAGAATCCCATTTCCTTAGGGTTATTGATTTTTAACTATTGAATAATATTGTGTTTCTTGAAAGGTAGCAAAGCTTATGACTTCCAAACAAGTTTGATTTTAAAACATGAAAAACAAAACAAAACCGTTTATATAGGTTCAAGAGAGAAATCCTATATATCATGAACAAGGAATTAAAGGAATGGATTTTGAAACATGGTAAATTCCGGTGAGATGCAGTGGGAATAAATTACATTAAATTCACAACACCCTGAACTTTAAGCAAGATTTATAGAAAAGGTCTGTCATAAGGACATAACAGGAAATAATTTATATGTTCTGGATCCATAAGATCATTTCTTTCTGGGCTCAGCAGCTCTGTTCTTTTCACAAGGTCACCTGTAAACTACCAGGCTCCTCTCTCTTCCTGGGGCCATGTCTATGGAGAATTCTCTCTTCCTGCATATCTGCTTCTGTGTTCTCCTTCTCCTTGTATTTATTTCTTTGTGAGAGTCTGTTTTATTAGCCCAAGGGGGTTGGGGCTGGATGCTGATTCACACTCTAATGACATGGTTGGATCAGAGCCCTAATCTTAACATAATTTAATCCAATGTCTCAGCTGAATCTAATACAATCAAAGGGTTATCATGACAGAGGAACAGACCAGTCTACAAACATAGTCTATCTTTCTTTTTGGAATTCATAAATAATACCAAACTTCTACATGCCCCATATGCAAAGGCATTGTCAAAAAAAGACAATTGACTGCTGGCGAATGATGAGGAAGGAGAACATCGCAGCTGCCTAAGACTACATTAGTGATGACGTGATCAAGAGGCTAGCCAACAGTGTAAAAGGAGGTATAGAGAATGACAGCTTCAAAGGAAGCTTTGAGATCCTCTAATTTTTCCCTGAAGACCTAGAAAGCTGTGCATACCTGCCAGGATGCATGTATGTTGAGGAAAAATCTAGGGCTCCAGCAACCAACCCATCCCAGGCTAATTCTAAACTGCCTCAAGTTTGACAGTCTGCCTCAATACACACTGATGTCCATTTGGCCAAGGTGTTAGCACCGAGTCAGCTGTTTAAGGACGAATGAGAAAGGAACCTCATTGGTTCAGGTGGTTAAAAAGAACAGTGAGAAATCACTGTATGAAGACTAAGCCATGCTAACTCAGCGATGATCCTCTGAAGCCAGGATGAAAAAAGTAAAAGGGATTAAACCCCCCAAACACACAGAGGCTGCAAACACTGTTGGGAGTATACACACTGAAGAGAGCATAGACTGAACAATTCCTACAGACCAGACACAAACCAGAAAAAAATATATATGCATATAACAAAAAAGCCACAACTACAAACCCAGCGGGAATCAGAATGCAGGTTACTTACAATATATGGACTAAATCTAGTTTTCCGTGCAGTAAGAAAAAAGGGATGTCAATTGCAAGAAGCTGGGAGCCATGCATAAGAAGAAGATAAAACAGACTCTAGAACAGCTAGGTCTCTGCATGTCACCTGGGATATATAAATTTCATCTAAATCACCCCTCCCATGCCCAGTTCCTGAATTTGTTTTAGAGAAACATGGAGAGGACAATTTTCCCAGGACATGCTGCATGACCACAATCAGGATGTTTATTGTTGATATTTCAAGATGATTTCTTAGGATTAACAAGCTGATCTCAAGCTGCCATGTCAAAAAAGAGATGGTATGAAAAAGAAATTCAGAACCACCCCACAAGCTGACCCACTCTTAATGTCCCCAGAAGACTGACTAGTATAAAGGATAGGATGACTCTTCTGTTGCATCTTATATTTGCTCTGGTTTGTGCTAATCAGAAACATATCTGCACAAGAACTCTCAGAGGTATGAGAAGGGGAATCACTGGTAAGAAGCATGTGTGTGTCCCCTTTGTGGCTTTTATATGATCTATGCAGGGGCTCCTGGTCTGTCCGTCTACCTCCCAACCCAGCTGTCCCTCATTCAGCTACTAAGTTTAACAGGAAGCTTTGGAATCCTGTGGTTAATACTTATCTACTATACTTGTCTTTAGGGTTATTAGCCAAAGACCCCAGGCATGCGATCTGAGTGCTCACAGCATTTGATACTGACCTTAAGTTATATAAGCAGTATCTCAATTTCATGTTACCCTGATTTTGTCTTTTCACATTAGTTTATAAAGCCTGCTGTTTACTAATATTAAATTTTTTTTGCAAAATAAAGGGAAAGGTAAATCATGGTGGATACTCATGGAAAAATAAAAAGGTGAGACTAAGATTCTTACAGACATTTTGTTTATAGTTTTCAGGGTCCAGGAACATGCTTCTCATTGTGGCAAGAGAAGATAAGCAAAAATGTTACATTCAAGACTTATGTCTGTAATATTGATTTTAATGACACAGATGACAAAATCCTCTTCAAATATTATGTCATGTAAATAAAGATTGCACAGAACAAACACCATAGAAATGTCTGACATTTGAGAGGGTGTCTGAATCCATGTTTGCAGGGAAATATCTGGAGTATTCTCAAGAGCACAAACCAGGAGTTTTTTCTTAGAAGTGTATTTGGGGTTGTGTCCTGTATACTGGCATAAGAACCAAAGAATATCATGGGCATTTGCATAAGGGACAAGGAGCCAAGGAAGCTGCATTTGACTCATCTCACCAAAGAATTGAGCAAGAAATGAGTAGTGACCTAAAATCCTGAAGTCCTTCACCACTGGCCAAATCATTCACATATGATTTGTAAAAGAAGTTTCCAAGTTAGGGGACCCATGTGCCAAAAAGTTGAGTGTAGAAGGAGAAATACAAAATGATCTTGACCATGCTAAACTTAATCATGACCATTTAAATTAAATTATTAATGTATTAAAGCATTCTATTTCTCCATGATTACTGATGAAATTGTGATTACTTACTCTATTAAGGCATTTTGGAAAGAACTCAAATGAATAAAAGATAAAGAATTTTTTTCCAAGGAATTTGGCATTTAAAAAAAAAAAAAGGAAATTTTCAGGGATCTACTCTAGGAGAAAACAGGTTTGAAGGAAATGTTTTTTTATAATTTGAAAGACCTGGGCCAACATTGTAGTTGGAAGGAGAGAAAAATTGGAGTTTGTTATGAAGAAACTGTATGTCAAATTATTAGTTTAAATGAATATAAGGGGTTTAAATCAGGATAGGAACAAAGTTAATTTGTTAGGAATTGGGGGAAATGTTCAGGATAAATTGGGGTCATAACTGTATATGAAAAAATTCATAGGTTTTCTGAGGCCTGCACAACTTTGAATGCAATTCAACAAGTCCCTAATAACATGTGCTGAGAATTTTTATTTAATAAGGTTATTGGAAAGGGCTGTGAGATAATTAAAAAATGACATTAAGAACTAAAGAGTACCATCACTCCAGAGTATAAATAGTTCTATTTTCTATAACCAAGCACGCTTAACAAATAACCTTTAAACATATTGCTTAATCTGTTAAAGTAATTGTCACATTGTCACCCCCTGCCTCTCTCATCAAAATTGACTTTATATCTATTAGTTTGTTAGGGACAGGGTTAAACCTGTGACATAATTTTCCTGGGTTTGGTGCAGAGAAAAGACAATGATTACTGTCAAATATCCAGAGAATTGTCTGGTCCAGGCTAGGCATACAATATACATACAAAGCCCTTCAGCAATGTCATGGATGGTAAATTGACTTTGATCCTAAAAAGTCAGTTCAATTTAATTGCTAATATAAGGGGTAGGAAAACAGAAAAATTGACACTTATGTTTATAATAAAACAATGGGCTCATGTTGTTTGAAAACCTTTGACATCATTAGAACACATGTTTTAGAGACCTTGTAGTAAGAGTAGATGATCTGAAATGTTGACCTATGTTTGAAAGTGGCCTTAAGCTAAAGTCCTGTTACTATAAGCAAGTTTTACTTCCTTGCTCTTTCATTTAATATTTTCTTCAAAGACAAGATGAGATACACATCACTGGTATCATAATCATTGTCAAAAATATCCTCAATAAGCCAGAATAAATCAATTAGGTGAAATTCTATTTTTTCCTTTACAAATACAGGTATAACTTTTGTCCAAATAAGTTATGCAACAAAGGAAGTTATAACAACACATGTGGATGAGAAGGGCTTGGTCATGAAGTTGACTGCCATCTTTGGTATATAACACATTGCAGTCTTACAGGATTAAAAACTGTTTAAATCATGGTCAATTTCAAGCCATGTGTAGCAGTTTGACATTACTGAGGAATTCCAAATAGAAATATTGGGTTATGTTTGTCAACTGGTCTATTCCTCTGGGCGAGATTAAATTATTAGGGCTTTGATTGAGTCACATCATTAGGGCAGTGAGTCCCCTTGCCTTGGTGGGTGGGGACTCACAGATAAAGGACATGGCAAAGGACAGATTTGGAGTTTTGATACTGAGTTTTGAGGTAGAGCCAGGAAGTGAACACACAGAAGACGAACAGAGAGGAAGAGAGACAGCTCTAAGACACAGCAGAAACCCCAGGGAGAGACAAGAGCCATTCACGTGATAGTCTAGAGCTGGCCTTGTGGAGAGAGGCAAAGCCTAGAGAGCTTCACAGTCCACATCTAACCTTTAGGAGATAGCAAAGGAGCTGAGCCCAGAAAGAAGCCAGCCCCGGAAAGAGAGAAACCCAGAAAGCCTGAACCCTCACAGACATCGGCAGCCATTTTGCTCCAACATGTGGCAGTAGACTTTGGTGAAGGAAGTAACTTATGCTTTATGGCCTGGTAACTGTGGACTTCTACCCCAAATAAATACCCTTTGTGAAAGCCAATAAATTTCTGGTATTTTGCATCAGCACCCCTTTGGCTGACTAATACACCACGGCTATATTCATATCAACCTAAGTTCTTATTTGTGCAATAATTTTAAAAATAGACTGCAGGGTTTCATAGAAACCTTCATAAATATTAACCTTCAAATCCATTGATCTCATACACATTGTCATTTTCAAACCCCAAATAACTGTAAAGCCACTACTGGGTGTGTTCTATCCTCTGATCTGAGGTTCCAATTTGCAAGATTAGGAATTTGTGAATAAGGAAGTGCTTTGCTAATAAGGCAAGTTGCCTCTAATCACTATGGTTCTCTTACCTGGCAAAGTCTTATTTCTTGAAGCACACAGAAGTGAATGCCACTGCATTGGGGTTTTGAGAAAAGAAAGAGCTTCAATACAAGGTTGACCAGCATAGAGACAAGATTCCCTCAACTGAAATCTGTCTCTCCAAGTGTAAAGAGTTTTGGGTTAAGGGCAAACAAGGGAAGGTAGAGTAGTTACCCAGCAGTGTTACAGATCACTCAGTTAATATATGATACCAACTATAATATCTAGCAAAGGAATGGAAATAAGCTAAAGTAACCATCACATTAACAAATATGAACAAATACAATATCATGTAAAGGAATGGAAATCACCATTAGAATGGAATGGTAATGGAAATTACCATTAGAATAATTAACAAATGAATAGAAATTAGCTAAAGTAATCACTACAATAATAAGTCACTCAGTTAATTTAAGTAAACAACTACAATGTCAAGTAAAGGAATGGAAATAAGCTAAAGTTAAGCCTTACAATAACAAGTAATAGTGCTATAGTCAGCAGTAACAGTTTCTGAGGAAAGATTGTAATATATTACAGCAAATTTGGGTCAAGAAAAAGGCATGAATATCAGGCCTAGATTCCAAAAATTAAAAGGAGATTGAAAGTGAAGAATCCAGAAGTTGGGATCAAACTTCATAGTGATCTTGGTGTATCTTTGGAGACCTGAAGATGATGTGAGCAACTAAAAGTTCACAGGGTTGGTTTGTGTTTAATTTCCATTATAGACCTAAGTGAGGCAACTGAGATTTGTGGAATGATATTTGTTAAATATTTAGACAATGTTGGATTCTTCCACATGAAGACTTGATTCTGAAATTTATTCATGTCACTTAGCTACTCAATTTCTTCTGGATCTTAAATGGAAAATTTTTTCCTTTTGCAGGAGGATTTTCAGGCAGAGAAAAGCATACTGATGAACTCATTAAGCAGTTCAAAGTGTTCACTAGGAAAGAGGGGATTCCAGAAGAAAGTATCATAAATCTCACTAAAGCAGGTAACATGATTATACTTTTTCCTGAGTGGATGATATATAAATATCTTAACAGGAAACATATTTCTTTCAATTTCCTTGTTCCCAGAAATTATTTTCTATAAAACATCTGTAATCATTGCTTGCTTTTTTCCCTGTTCTTATGTATTCACAAACATTTGTCCTAAGAATTCTGATTATTAAGTGACTGGAAGCAGAGACTTCAAGGTCTGCTATCTTTTGACAGTAGCTTAATCTTTTCTATTATCCCTGCCACTGTATAAAGTAATTCAGTGAGCAAATATTGTGATGGAATAGGTGCCATATATTTTTTTTAAGTAATGTACTTTCTTGTCCCAATGACTGAAATTATGCCACTGGACAATATTTTCTCTATAAGAGTTAAATTTGTTTCTCCTGGTACTTTCCAAGGCCATATTGGTTGAGGAAATGAGGGCTGAAGATGTTTTGGTGAGAAAGCATTATCATGCACATGGTGATGTTTTAGAAAATGTTTCATAAGTTGGCTGAGTATGGGAACACTTGCAAAACAGTTAAGGAGGCAAAGGCTTGATTCACAGCATTATACAATCGGTCCTGACTTGCCTTTGTCCACGTTGCACTAATGCTGGAAAATTAGGCTTAGGAGAAGTTGTCTTTCCTGCAAACACACTTTTCATTGTTGTCATGAGAGTCACATGGTAGCCTTCCCACCACCCCCTTACATACTTATTAAAGTTAATGAAATCACCCTAACAATAGGAAAATAAGGGTGTGACTTTTACACTGCTTAAAGGGAGATATTCTCAGAAGAAGACATTGATCTATACTAAAATATGAATATGCTTCTGTTGGTTAAAAAAAAAATGTAGAAAAAATGACAGACAAAACCACCAATATCTGGTGTTAAAACCAAATATTAAAGTTACAAAAATTTGTAATTATAGAAGAGTGTAACTCAATCCTAGACCCACCATATAAATATATAAATTTTTGTGTGTGTGTATATATATATATCCTGAAAAATATTCCAGTGGACTCACCTATGTTATAGATATGAAATGTATTAATTTCCCCATGAAAATTCATCCAAAGTATGAGGAGCCTAACAGCTCCTCCAATCCATGAAGCCCTAAATCTTTAATTCTTTTTAATTAGGGATTTTGTAGGTTTACATAACAATCATGTAAAAATTACAGTGTTCGCATGTACCCCTTATTTTCGACACTTTTCATTAATGTGGTGCCTTTGTTACAATTGAGGAAAGAAAGTAAAATTGTATTATTAAATATAATTCATGGTTTATATTAGTTGTATTTTTCCCATACACATTATTATTAACACCTTTTATTAATGTGGTGCATTTGTTAGAATTCATGAAATTACATTTTTATACCTGTACTATTAAGTATAGTCCATCGCTTATGCTAAGGATCACTGTGTTATATTCTTATGTTTTATCTTTTGCTATTGTAGTAACATATATAGGACCTAAATTTTTCTTTTTCAATGACACTCATGTTTATAATTCAGGCCTATTAATTACACTCGCTATAATGTGCTACCATCACCATCATCCATATCTAAACCTTAACAATCAACCCTATCAGACTGTTACAGGGTAAAGTCAACTAAACATTTTGCCCTTTTTCATTCAGCTATAGATGACAATGACATCAAGAAATGGAAACATGCACTTCCCATTGAATCAGAATTGTCAATCAGAAGAATGTTTTCCTCTTTCCCCATAGCCCTGAATTTCTCCCCTGGGAGACACGTTCCTTTCCCATTTCATCTCTCCTAATTCACTTCCTGATGGCATCACTAAATTCCTCAATGTTAAATAAATTCCTTTAATACATACAAGATACATTTGTCTATATGGGGAAAGTAAAAAAAAAAAAAAAGCACAAATCTCCCAATTCAATATAGACCTCCAGTAACTGTACATTATAGAATCATCACTGCCCATGGCAATTGTGGTGATGATTAAAGAGATTATCCCAGGAGGTGTCAAGGTGAAAGTGGGTAGATGATCTAAGCCAGAAAGGGCGCTATTTGTACTATATTATGATGAGGGAATATGGTCAGGAGTCGGGCAGAGTCCCCAGGAAGCATCTTACCCCCTCTGGGAAAAGGAACACTTTGTGCTGCTTTGGGTGATTTGCACACAGACAGGCTAAGATGCTATGAATCAGAGTAGAGGGTAAACTCCTATCACACTACCATCCTCTGAAATTGGGAGGACAACACCTGTTTCCTTACCATAGAGGAAAGAGAAAGCAATGAGGTTGCAGCTGAGACACGGGATGAATCTACTCACGGGGTCAGTTGGGCACTGGGGGAGGTATCAGGTGGAGAGCTCCCTTAGAGGGATGAAGCTCACAACACCTACGGGTGATGGGAAATTCCACTATGCAGCAGCAGGGTTTCTAAGGAATAGCAACGGTCTCCCTTCCAACTGGACAGAGAAAACCCATCATATACCATGATGCCAAGGTGTTTACTACCGACAGATCAGGCAACATGGACATTGACTTGTCCAAAGCATTAGGTCAACATTCAGAGATCTGGGCACTGTGGTGTTTAATAAAACTAATACTAACCAATATTGAAGAGACTAAATAATTGCTTTAGTTACTGAGACACACACAACATCCATATGGCCCTACAGTTTAACACCAATCCTGTTTAAACTCTTCCAAAAAATTTAAGAGGCGGGAAAATTACCCAACACATTTTATGAAGTCATTATCACCCTAATACCAAAGCCAGATAAAGACACTACAAGAAATAAAAATTACAAATATCTCTAATGAATACAGACGCAAAAATTCTCAACAAAATACTTGCAAATCAAATCCAATAGCATATCAAAAATTTATACATCATGAGCAAGTGGGATTTATTCCTGGTATGCAAGACTTGTTCAACATAAGAAAATCAATTAACGTAATACACCCCACTAACAAACTGAAGGAAAAAAATGACATGATCATCTCTATGGATGCAGAAAAGGCATTCAACAAAATTCTTGATAAACACATTTCAAAAGATAGGAATAGAAGGAAAATTCCTCAGTATAATAAAAGGCTTATATGAAAAACCCACAGCCAACATCATACTCAATAGCAAAAGCTTTCCCTCTAAGATCAGGAACAAGACAAGGATGTCCATTGTGTTAGTCAGCCAAATGGGGTACTGATGCAAAGTGCCAGAAATATGTTAGCTTTTATAAAGGGTATTTATTTGAGATAAAAGCTTGTATTTACAAGGCTCTAAAGAGTCCAACTCAAGGCTGCTTTCTCATCAAAGTTACCATGTGTTGAAGCAAGATGGCAGCCAAGCTCTGCCTGGACTCTCCTTCCTTTTTCCTCTTAAGGCTCCATGGTCCCAGCTTCTTCCAATCTTAGCTGCAGGCTGCCTTAGGGCTCTTTTCTTTGCAGGCTATCTCAGTTGCTCTGGTCTCTTCACAAGGTTAGCTTTAACTATCCAGGCAAATGGCTCATCTCTTTTCCTGGGCCTGCAGGATCAAAGCTGACAAAGTTCTCTCCTCTGGTATCTATGGAGCTCTCTCTCTTCCTATGTCTTCTTCTGTACCTCCTCCTGTATGTCTACTTGAGTGAATATCCATTTATATTAGCCCAAGGGGATGAGGACTCAATTCTGAATCATACCCTATTGATGTGGTCGAATATTAACATGTAGTTTAATCAAGACATTCCAGCTGAACCTAATGCATTCAAAGGGTATCACCCAGAGGAATAGAACAGTTTACAAGTGTAGTTTCTCATTTTGGGATTCATAAATAATCTCAAACTGCCACACCCACTGTCACCACTGTTGTTCAACATTGTCCTAGAAGGTTTAGTTATAGCAATTAGACAAGAAAAAAATAAAATGAATCCAAATAGGAAAACAGGAAGTAAATCATTCACTACTTGCAGATAACATGATTCTATATTTAGAAAATTCTGAAATGTCTATGACAAAGCTACTTGACCTAATAAATGAGTTCAGCAAAGTGGCAGGATACAAGATCAACACACAAAAATCAGTAATATATCTGTACACTAGTATTGAAGAATCTAAGAAGGAAATCGGGGGGGAAATTCCATTTACAATAGCAACAAAAAGACTCAAATACCTAGGAATCAATTTAACCAAAGAAATACAAGACCTATATGCAGACAACTACAAAACAATGCTAAAAGAAATCAATGAAGACGTAAAAAATGAGAAGACATTCCATGTTCATGGATTGGAAGACTAAATATTGTGAAGATGTCAATCCTACCCAAACTGATTTATACATTCAATGCAATACCAATCAAAATTCCAACACTCTACTTTACAGAAATAGAAAAGGCAATTACCAATTTCATTTGGAAGGGAAAGTGCACCCGGATAGCCAAAAGCATTCTAAAAAAGAAGAGCAATGTGGGAGGAATTTCACTGCCTGACGTTGAAACATATTACAAAGCTACAGTGATTAAAACATCATTGTACTGTCATAAAGATATACACATTGATTTATGGAATAGAATTGAAAGTCCAGAAATAAACCCTCACCTCTTTAGCCAAGTGGTTTTTGACATACCTACCAAAGCCATGTTAACAGTTCAAAACAGTCTCTTCAACAAATGGTGCTGGGAGAACTGGAGATCCATAACCAAAAGAATGAAAAAGGACCCCTATCTAACTCCCTATACAAGAATCAACTCAAAATGGACCAAAGACCTAAATATAAATGCCAGGACTATAAAAATACTAGAAGAAAATGTAGGGAAACATCTTAAAGACCTCGTGGTAGGTGGTGGTTTCTTGGACCTTACACCCAAAGCACATGCAACTAAAGAAAAAATTAGATAAATGGGACCTCCTCAAAATTAAGCACTATTGCACCTCAAAGGACTTTGTCAAAAGGGTGAAAAGGCAGCCAACTCAATGGGAGGAAATATTTGGAAATGACATATCTGATAAGGGTTTAATATCCATGATATATAAAGAGATGTTATAACTCAACAATAAAAAGACAAATGACCTGATTAAAAAA
>JAQZBX010049754.1:0-19845 GCA_029593785.1 Cabassous unicinctus
CTCTCCTTGCTTTCTTCTGCTTTTCAAACAAGGAAATCATGAGCAAAACAAAACTCATAGATCTCCCATTTATGAAGCTGTTAAAAATAAATATTTTAAACCAGGCCAGTGTCTCAATTTTAAGGAACAAAATGTCATTTTAAAAAGTGGGGACACATTGAGAAAAAACTTTCTATGGGCATGCTAAAATAGAAGTTCCTGCTTGGAGTCACCGTCCCCTAGAATGTGATTCTACAAAACAGCAAAAAGACGGCCTTATTTCTCATTGTTCTTATACCCTCCCAATCACCCTTATCCCTGAAGTGAGAACTAGCCAGATGAAGAACATTGTATTTTTTTTTCCCAGTCTAGGATCTCCTCTAGCCTCACTCACACTATAACTTTGGGTTGATGTCTGTCACTCTCATGGAATTATGAATTCCAGGGGCAGAGGCTGTGTCATAGTTACCTTTGTATCCCTTGCACCTGGCACAAAGTCCAGCCAATAGCAAACCTCAGTTTATTTAACCAAGTTGAATTGAATTAATTAAATTGAATTCTTTTTTTGGGTCCCAGCCTACAAGAATCACTAGCACTGCTAAAGTAGCACAGCCTGAGTTAGCCTCACAGCAAACTCAGCTTTCTTTCAAACACTAACTCCTACTTAGCAGGCAATTGTGTAAACACACCTCAACAAGAGAAAGGTCAGTTGTTTCCCATTTGACTGCACTACAGAATGTAAAGTTTGTAAAGCCAGGGAGGTATCATTTAGTAAGTGTAACAAAGGCCTACACAATTCATCTCATTTTCAACTACTAATTACATATCAGTACTAAATCACAATTCCCTTTTCTCCCTGCGTATCACTGGGATCTGGGTCTTCAGTGCCTCCATAATCTCCACCCTTCCCACCACAGAGGCTGAAAACCCTGTGGGAAAGGCACCCAAAAATGGGTGCATTGGAGTCCTTATAGCCTAATAATGTTAATAATTACGAACAGTTGCACAGTACTCTGTGGCTTACAGAGTACTATTCATACACATTATCCTGTTTGCTCCTACAGTCACCCTATGAAAGGTGGATCTTTATCCTCATTTTAAGATGAGGACACTATAGATCAATGAGATGAAGCTAAATGCATAAGCTAACTCCAAAGCCAGTTCCTTTCCCCGTGCCTCACTCCTCTCTGGGGAGAATGAAAGCAGAGGGATGATCACAGAATCATAGACACTCAGGGTTGAAATGAACCTGGTAAGCTCTTTATTTAGGACACTGTTCAAGTGACCGAAGTAAAGAGCAAATGAATCAAATTAGCCTTTGAGCATGCACACCACAAACCCTACACCAACCCTCTGGAACCTCACGTGAATGGAACAGAAGGCTGGACACGACGCAAGAACTGAATACTAACCTTCTATCCAGCTTAATATTTGCCAGGCCCTGTTCTAAGCATGTAATAAATATTAGCTTTCTCCTTTCTGTAGAAAAACACAGAGAAGACAATAATGTCTAGAATACGGGTTGACAAGCTGGAGACAGTGGGCCAAATTGGCCTGCTGCCTGTTTTGAAAGTAAAGTTTTATTGGGACCCAGACACACCCATCCGTTTATGTATTGTCTTTGGCTGCTTTCACACTATAATGGCAGAGTTGAGAAGTTTCCATAGAGATCGTTGGGCCCACAAACCCTAAAATTTTACTATCTGGCCCTTTACAGGAAAAGTTTGCCAACGTCTAGAGATGAATACCTCTATTTTAGCATTTACATTATATGGGCATTTTATTTATGTGCTTGTCCCTCCCACTGGACTACAAGCTCTGTAATTGCAAAGGATGTACCTTACTCATCTTTGCAACCATTACCTAGCACGGTGGATGATAAAGTGTAGGCCTCGAAAAAGAATGTTGTTGAAATGAACTGTCAGGAAAAATTATAAAAGAACTTGAAACGGAAAAAAAAAAAAAATCACTGGGTGTCTTTTCTAGCTCACTGTTTCAGGTTATCTGTCCTTTACTAGTCTTTGAGTGATTTTATAATTCTGTAAGTTCTAGAAAACTGACAGTAAATTCAAAGTATTCTTGTCTATAGAAATGCAAATTAATTTTGTCCTGGGTAAATGAAATTGGTTATTGCTCTGTGGATATTGACCAACATTTGTAAATTCTTTCCAGCATTTTAAAGACTGTTTAATTATAGATTTACTTAATATTTTGGAAAAATAATGCATGCACATGGTTAAAAAAAAAACTTCAATTAGGGCAGAAGGTTTACAATGAAAAGTAAGTCTCCTTCCTAACTTCTATTCCTAATTCTCCCATATAGTTTTTTTGTTTGTTTGTTTGTTTGTTTTCATATAGTTTTTTATGTATCTTTATAGGAGTTGTTTTAGAGATAGATAGATGATAGATAGATAGATAGTTAAATGTCTCCTTGCATGCACATTCACACACATCTTTCAAACAAATAGTACTGTACTAAAAACACCACCCAGCACCTTGACTATTTTAATCTCAATTATTTATCTTAAAAATGGTTTGATATAAGCACCTATTGATCCACCTCATTGTTTTTAATGGTTGTTTGAAGTTTCACTGAATGATGCACTGCCATCTTTTTTAAAATTGTGGTAACATATGTTCAACACATAATTTCCTATTTTAACTATCTTTAAGTGTACACTCAGTGGTTATTAATTACATCACAATGTTGTGCTACTGTCACCACCATCCATTATCAAGACGTTTTCATGATTCCAAACAGAAACTCTGTACCTATTAAGTAATAACTTCCCACTCCTTCCTCATGTCCACAACCCCCGCCCCGGGCCCTGGTAACATCTAAACTACTTTTCTGTCTCTGTTAATTTGATTATTTTAAATATTTTATAAAGTGAAAACATACAATACTTGTGCTTTTGTGTCTGGTTTATTTCACTCAACAACATGTCTTCAAGGTTCATCCCTGTTGTACCATGTATCAGAACATCATTCTTTTTTACAGCTGAACAATATTCCATTGTATGGATATACCACATTTATTTATCCATTCATCTGTTGCTGGACACTTGGGTGGTTTCCACCTTTTGGCTATTGTGACTAATGCTGCCATGAACATTAGTGTACAAGTATTTGATTTGTGGCGATTGTACACATAAATGTCGTTCCTTGAATTGTCCTTTGAACTGGTTGTAACATCTTAGTGTCTCCCTCAAACAATAAACATCTCTCCATGGGCATCTTATTTTCCTAAACACTTGTTTGCAAAAGGACATATACCCCAGTTGGTCAGAGCAGCAATGAAAACAGCTGGTGCTATGTGCTTACCTTGTGTCAGGCTCTGGTCTAGAAGCTTTATGTTTGTTCACTCCCCTAATATAGTTACCTCCAGACAGATATCTCTGTTTACTTAAAATGGAGCTTAATCCAAGCCTGCTGCTGATTTTCTTTTTATTTGAGAAGTTGTAAGTTAAAGCAATCATGCATTCCATACAGAAGTCTTATATATCGCCCCACCACCACCTTACATTGTTGTGACACATTAGTTACAAATAACAAAAGAACATCATCATATTACTGCTATCTACAGACCATAGCTTATATTTGGTGTGTGTTCCCCACAAAGTATCTTATTGTTAACACCATGTATTAGTACTGTATATTTGTTATAGTTTATGAGAGAACATTCTCATATTTGTAGTTACTGCTGCTGATTTTTAAAACAATTTAATAATTGGATACTTCTTGTATTAGTCAGGGTTCTCTAGGGAAACAGAAGCAACAGCAGATATCTGTAAATAGTATGAGATTTTATGAGTCTCTCACGTGACCATGGGGATGCACAAGTCCAGGTTCCACAGGCGGGATGCAAACCAGGGGCTCCGAGGAAAGTCCAATGAAGGTCCTTGATGAGTTTCTGGGAGGTGTTGGCTATCCAAAGATGAGCTGGGAAATTCTCTCTGAATGCTGAAATCACTTCCCTTTTTAAAGCATTCAACTGATTGGATAAAGCATCACTCATTGCTGATGGCAATCTCCCTGGTTGATCGTAGATGTAACCAGGCATCTATGCAGTAAACTCACGGATGACTAAAGCCCATAAATGTCCTTGTATTATAGTTAGCCCAGTGCTTGCTTGACCAAACAACTGGGCACAATTACCTGGCTGAGTTGACACATTAGCCTAACCATCACAGTCCACCCCTTGTCAACTCGGCAACCATACACATTATCTTAAACCATACTTAGTCTCTAATTAAAAACAGTAACAGGCATGCATATATATATATTTCTACCTAACAATGTTCTACTCTCCTGCATACAACCAGAAACACATAAATTCCCTACAGAATAAGATGCAAGGCCTTGGGTAATACTCACTCTTAAACTTGACATCCTTAAATATTATGACATGAAACTAATACAACTTGTCATATGATAAGGGAAAAGATTGGGGAAGAAAACAAAGAAATTCATTTTGTGAACATATACAATCATGCTCATAACGAAACAAGGAAGAAAGATTCATGACTATTACAGTCCTTGTTTCTATAACTGGTCATATGGACGAAGTTCATATTTATCACTACCTTCTTCCACTACCCATTCCATGTTCCCGTTACCCTCAACAAGCACTTCAGCTGGCAGTGGTTCTTTGCCCAAACTTTCATTCCTGAAGATTCTGGGCCATTGTTAGTCCTTCTTGGATTGGTTGTTGCAGTTTTCCATTGACTTTAATCACAGGGCATGGCAGTACAAGGAGACCCCCAGAGGATCTCCTGTATTCCAGGCAAACTCTTCTTTACTCTCATTATGTAGATGCAGTCCTATTTCCCCTTGATACTCAGGATCAATCACCCCAGCCAGTACAGAAATTCCTTTCTTTGCTTGTTGATTCAGAGGTAAGAGGAAACCAAAGTAGCCAGGTGGCAGTCTTAACTCCAACTTCAATGGAATCGTTGTTGTGTTCTCTGGTGGCAGCTTCTCCTTTTGGGACTAAGAAACGTAGACCAGCAGAACTTAGGGTTGCAGGGACAGGAAGCAAAAATTTTCCTAGCGGGTCACCAGGGGTAATAGTGAGTGGTGTCACTCCCATCTCCATCCCTTAATTCCTGGATCCATGAATCCTGGTTATGGGAGAAACAGCACTGTTGAGTGGATGCTGATTTAGAGCATACACAGCCTCCTGGAGAACATTGCCCCAGTCCTGCAAGGTAGTGCCACCTAGTTGGCACCATAATTGAGTCTTCAAAAGGCCATTCCACCGTTCTATCAACCCAGCTATTTCAGGGTGATGGGGAACAGGGTAAGACCAGTGAATTCCATGGGCATGTGCTCATTTCCACACATCACTTGCTGTGAAATGGGTTCTTTGATCAGAAGCAATGCTGTATGGAATGCTATGGCAATAGATAAGACATTGGGTAAGTCCACGGATGGTAGTTTTGGAAGAAGCATTGCATGCAGGAAATGCAAAGCCATATTCAGAGTATGTGTATTTTCCAGTTAAAACAAATCATTGTCCCTTCCATGGTAGAAGTGGTCTAATATAGTCAACCCTCCACCAGGTAGCAGGTTGATCACCTTGGGGAATGGTACCATATCAGGGGCTGAGTGTGAGTCTCTGCTGCTGGCAGATTGGGCACTCAGCAGTGGCTGAAGCCAGGTCAGCCTTGGTGAGGGGAAGTCCATATTGCTGAGCCCATGCATAACCTCCATCCCTACCTCCATGGCCACTTTGTTCATGAGCCCATTGGGCAATGACAGGAATGGCTGGGGAAAGAGGCTGAGCACTAGCCACAGAGCAGGTCATTTTATCCACTTGATTATTAAAATCTTCTTCTGCTGAAGTCACCCTCTGGTGAGCATTCACATGGGACACAAATATTTTCATGTTTTTTGACCACTCAGAAAGATCTATCCACATACCTCTTCTCCAGACCTCTTTGTCACCAATTTTCCAATCAGGTTCCTCCCAAGTCCCTGACCATCCAGCCAAACCATTGGCAACAGCCCATGAATCAGTGTACAAATGCACCTCTGGCCATTTCTTCCTCCAAGCAAAATGAACAACCAGGTGCACTGTTTGAAGTTCTGCCCACTGGGAGGATTTGCCCTGACCCCTATCCTTCAAGGATGTCCCAGAAAAGAGCTGCAGTGCTGCAACTGTCCACTTTCAGGTGGTACCTCCATAGCATGCAGAACCATCTGTAAACCAGCTCTGAGTTCTTTCTTCCTCAGTAAACTGATTGTAAAGGACTCCCCAAGAGGACAGAGCTGTGGGCTGGGAAAGAGAAGGTAACGTGGCAGGGGTGGTGACCATGGGCATTTGGGCTACTTCCTCACGTAACTTACTTGCATCTTCAGGGCCTGCTGGAACCCTATCTCATATATACCACTCCCACTTTACTATGGAGTGCTGCTGTGCATGCCCAACGTTATGATTTGGTGAGTCAGACAACACCCAGCTCATGATAGGCAACTCAGGTCTCATGGTAACTTCTTGGTCCATGGTTAAACATTCAGTCTCTCCTAAGGCCCAGTAGCAGGCCAAAAGCTGTTTCTCAAAAAGAGAGTAGTTACCTGCAGAGGATGGCAGGACTTTGCTCCAAAATCTTAAGGCTCTGCATTGTGATTCTCCTATATGGGCCTGCCAAAAGCTCCATATGGTTTCTCTATTTGCTGCTGAAACTTCTAGCACCATTGGATCTGCTGGATCATATGGCCCAAGTGGTAGTAGAGCTTGCACAGCAGCCTGGACCTGTTGCAGAGCCTCGTCTTGTTCCAGTTCTCAATCAAAACTAGCAGCTTTTCTGGTCACTGGGTAAATGGGCCAGAGTAGTACACCCAAATGAGGAATGTGTTATCTCCAAAATCTGAAAGACCAACTAAGCATTGTACCTCATTTTTGGTCATTGCAGGGGTCAGATGCAAGCCTTCACTTTAGAGGGCTATCTCGACATGCCCCACACCTAGGAATGGACACCTAGGAATTTCACTGAGGTGCAAGGCCCTTGTATTTTTGTGAGATTTATCTCCCATGCTCTCTCACACAAATGCCTTACCAATAAGTCTAGAGTATTTGCTACTTCTTGCTCACTAGGTCCTATCAACATGATATCATCAATATAATGGACCAGTGTGATGTCTTGTGGGAGGGAGAGATGAACAAGTTCCTTGCGGACAATATTATGACACAGGGCTGGAGAGTTGATATACCCCTGAGGCAGGACAGTGAAGGTATACTGCTGGCCTTGCCAGCTGAAAGCAAACTGTTTCTGGTGGTCCTTACTAATGACAATTGAGAAAAAAATCGCTTGTCAGATCAAGAGCTACATACCAGGGATATGTTGATTTGCTCGAGCAATGATACCACATCTGGGACAGCAGCTGAAATTGGAGTCACCACCTGGTTAAGTTTATGATAATATGCCGTCATCCTCCAAGATCCATCTGTTTTCTGCACAGGCCAAATAGGAGAGTTGAATGGGGATGTGGTGGGAATCACCAGCCCTGCATCCTTCAAATCCTTGATGGTAGCACTAATCTCTGCAATCCCTCCAGGAATCCGGTATTGCTTTTGATTTACTATTTTGCTAGGCAGAGGCAGTTCTAGTGGCTTCCACTTGGCCTTTCCTACCATAATAGCTCTTACTCCACAAGTTCAAGGATCCAATGTGGGGATTCTGCCAGTTACTGAGTATGTCAATTCCAATTATGCATTCTGGAACTGGGGAAATAACCACAGAATGGGTCTGGGGACCCACTGGACCTACTGTGAGACGGATCTGAGCTAAAACTCCATCAATCTCCTGACCTCCATAAGCTCCTACTCTGACTGGTGGGCCACAGTGATATTTTGGGTTTCCTGGAATTAATGTCACTTCTGAGCCAGTGTCTAATAATCCCCAAAATGTCTGATCATTTCCTTTTCCCCAATGCACAATTACTCTGGTAAAAGGCTGTAGGTCTCCTTGGGGAATGGTGGGAGCAAGAGTAACAATATAAAATTTTTGACTGTTTGACAGGATCTTTTCCCAAGGGGACCTGGCCTTCTCATTCAAGGGGCTCTGGGTCTGTAAACTGTCTCAAGTCTGGGAATTGATTAAAGGGCTGTGATTACCTGCATCTGTAATTTGAGTTAGGGTTTTGTTCACTTGACCTAGAACTCTACTGCTTATACAGATCCAGAAGAAATTTAGTAGACTGCCCATCTATTTCACTTCTACGTACCCCATGATCTATTAGCCAATGCCATAACTTTATGCGACTCAGACTATTTTGAATGAGGCTTTGAATCTGCCTCTCATTGCAGTAGCCACACCCATCTAGTCTTTGGTGATTAACTGCTGATACTTGACCTTTACTGGTGCCAGATTCGATCATCCCCATAATGTTCAAGTATTCTAATTCCATTAAAGCCCTCCCTACAGTAATATCTGGACTACAGAGAAGAGCAACCACAGATCACTTCAGGGAAAGTGGAGTTAGTCTTACAAACTTATTCCACACAGTCCTGGTTAAAGGTGTGTCCTCTGGACATTCCAGGGGTGGATGGGCAGGTCTCAAATGGTAAATCCATTCTAGCAATCCAATATCTCTGAGCCTTTGAATTCCTTCTTCTACTGTATACCAGGGATAATTGGGCATCTCAACCTCAGATATGCTAGGCCATCTTTTGGTCCATGTTTCAGTCAGCCACCCAAACAAACTGTTAGAGCCCTTTCTAATTCCTCGAGCTACAGCTTGAGGAATTGAATCTAGAATTTCTGCTTAGTGGACATGATAAATTCAGCATGATCTAACTTTATATTCCTTCCACCATTATCCCATACCCTTAGTATCCATTCCCACACATATTCCTCTAATTTCTGTCTATATAAGTTGGAAAACTCATGCAGATCTTTCAGAGTATAGCGTACTTCCTTATGGGTCATATTTTGTATTTCACCTTTGGGGTCTTGTGATTTTAATCTAGTAATAGGTCTCAAAGAGAAGAGGGGTGGTGGGGGTGGGTAAGGAGAAGGATTAGAAATGTCTTGCAAGCTACTGACCTCAGGGCATTCCTTCGCATTTTCTTCTGCTGAGACAGGATTAATCTCTTCAGGTAGGGGTTGGAAGACATTTTCCTCAGGGTAGGGTGGAGGTTGGGCAGTGCAGGCTTCAGTTTGGCTGGTACCCACCTCAGGGCTGGAAGGAGGTCCAGACTCCCTGGGGCAGGCTGGAGGTTGGGTGATACAAGGTTGACAAGGTGTGGTCCCCACAGGGCAGGCTATTGCAGGTTTATCTGGTAAAGTCTCAGCAGAATTTAGTGTTCCAATGTCCCACCAATATTATCATCATCCCGTATGTCTCCATCCCAATCCTCTGGGTTCCACTCCTTTCTAATCAATGCCTTTACATTAACCACAGAAACCCTGCGGGATTGAGATTTTAGTTTCCTTTTTAACTCTGCTACTCAGTACAATGCAAGTTTGAGTTTGGTTCTCAGATATCTCAAGCCTGTGGCTGCAGGAGACAAGATTTTCTTTAAGAGCACACACAGAAACTTTCACCTCATTCATGCGGTGTTTAAGTTGCAAATTTGAAGACTTTAGCTCATCTCTTTCTTTTGTAACTGTATCCAGAGTATCTAGGAGGAGCCAGGCCACATCATTATACCTTTTGACTCCACAAAACTCTTTTAAGGTGTTGAAAACACTCTCACCCAGATCCTTGCTTCTTAAAAGCATGGAAGTAGGGGAATCCAGTGATGATATTTTGCATATCTCCATTGTCAACTCACGCCATGGACTGTTAGTGGCCTCTTCATTATTGGAAAGTAAGTCATTAGTACCCTTGAGTTCAATTAGAGTAGAAAGTCAATTGCAAAACTCCCAGAACCACCTCAGACATCCCATGTTTAAGATTCTGTTCCTTAAGAACCACTCCCGGTACCAAGCTGCATTAGTCAGGGTTCTCTAGGGAAACAGAATCAACAAGAGATATGTGTAAATAGTAAGAGATTTTATAAGAGTCTCTCATGTGACTGTGGGGATGCACAAGTCCAGGTTCCACAGGCAGGCTGCAAACCAGGGGCTCTGCTGAAAGTCCAATGAAGGTCCTTGAGTTTCTGGGAGACGTTGGCTGCCCAAAGACAAGCTGGGAAATTCTCTCTGAATGCTGAAATCACTTCCCTTTTTAAAGCATTCTACTGATTGGAAGCATCACTCATTGCTGGTGGCAATCTCCCTGGTTGATCATAGATGTAATCAGCCATCTATGCAGTAAACTCACAGATGACTAAAGCCCATAAATGTCCTTGTATTACAATTAGCCCAGTGCTTTCTTGACCAAACAACTGGGCACAATTACTTGGCTGAGTTGACACATTAGCCTAACCATCACACTTTTAAACATTATTTTTAAAACAACTCTATCTAGAACCAAGAGCTGAAGTTAGGTTTAAAGTTTAAACATTAGAAGCATTTCTATTAAAGCCAAAAATATAATGAAAATGTCCACCAAAGCTTTTATTACTTAAACATTGTTCTGGAAAAGCTAGCCAATGCTATTAAAGAAGAAAACAAGGTGAAAGATAAAAACATTGGTGCAAAAAGGAAAATTTTATCAATATTTGAGACTATGATTATATATCTAGAAAATGAAAAATCAACAGAAAAGCAAGTGCAGGTTGGCAAAGATGCTTGTTACCAAATTTTAAAAAAACAATAGCTTTCATCCTTTCATGCATTAATTCAACAAATATTTATTGAGGGCCTAATGCATATAAGTATTTAGGCTAGCCCTAAAGATAAGGTAGAGAACAAGACAAGTAAGTTCCTACCTATTCTTCCAGTAGGAACAGTCAGGCAATTTATTTTAAAACACCTCAGTATAAATACTTGATGTAAATGTATGAAAATTTTAATTTTAATCTACCCTAGGGTAGTTGGTTAACATCTGAAATATCCTTATCAGGAATCCCACATTTCAGGGTATTTAGTTAGCAAGCATTCCTCAAATATCATTACTATGTTATGTTTGCACCAGAGCATACACTAAGAAGTATAAGAAATCTTAGAAACAATTGTCCACTAGAGAAAAGGTACCCAGAATACATGGATATTCAGAAAGATTTTTACAGTCACTTGCATAAAAGGACATAAAAACCTGGCAAGACCAGGAACCCCACACCTTCAGCTTAGCATCCTTTGCCTGACCTCCACTGGTGACTTACGGAGCATTCTAATCTGATAAGATTTGCTTATTCTGCCATTAGAATATTGTGGCATTTGCCTCAGAATGGACTGTTTGGGGGAGTTACTTGTTGAAGGTCCTAAAAACGGGAGAGAAGGACTTTACTCTGCCAAGGTTCAATGGCTGCCTTTGCGCCTGTTTATTAATAAATGCTTGTACATATGGCAGAATTCAGTCAGAGACTTGCTGTCATCATAATGCACCACCATGTCACCAAGTTGTTGGGAAGGGCATCTATAGGCTTTATCCATCTTTAATAGTAGGAGACTGCCACAAATACCCTGTCAATTGTTAATAGGCAAGCTGACTCAGGTCAGCTCGTTTGTGTAGTAGTAAACAATTAATTGTGTAATTCCAGTTGTGGTAAGTGCCCACAGAGAAGTGGAGGAGGTTGGAATCCATATAACAGGGAGATCTGCCATAGTTGGGGCAAGCAGATCTTCAGAGATGTCTTTAAAGAGGTGATGCTCAACATGAGATCATAAAGATGATAGACATTAACTGGGTAAAGAAGGAGATAGAGTGGTGTTTCAGGCAGATATTTCCTACCAACTAGCATAGTATGATAGAAAAGATAACAAAAATAACCTACTTAGAGTAGCACAAAACACAAACTGCCTAGAAATAAACTTGATAAGAAATGAGAAAGCCCAATATGAAAAAAATCATAAACATAAAACTTATATTTGGGGAAAATCCATAAATAATGTTAAAATAGACTGAAAAACTGGGAAATATTTGCAACATATATATCACATATATTTTTAATATATAAATATTACAAATCAATCAGAAAAAGCTGACCAGCCAGTAAAACAAATGGCTTAGTGCATGAATAGGTGATTTATAGATACAAAATGAAAAATAACAGCTACTAAATATCTGAGAGGAAAAATACTCATTCTCACTTGTAATCAAAGAAATGCAAATTAAAACATTACCTCCTATTAGGCAGCAAAGATTAAAAGAATGTCAACTTGCCTACAATACTGGTGGGGGTAAATTTGTTAATCTTTCTGGAAGGCAAGTTGGAAATATATATATAAAACATAAACATGCGGTATTTTAATCCGGTAAGACTACAGTTATCCCTTCCACATCACAACTTTTCCCATCACAGTTTCAATATATTGCAGGTTGGCATGAGAAACTAAATGGCATTTTGCAGAAGCCGCAGAAGACACACAAAGGCCAGCAGATGACATAGAAAAAGTTTAGAAACTCAGAGATGCATAAAATATATGTATAGTATTGTATAATATCAACATATTTTATCTTTTAATACTGTAAGTATACCCGAATTTTACAATAAGGTACTGTAAACACCCCATTAAAGGGAAAAGAAATTAGATATCTCTGGTACTTAGGGAGTACCAAAAAATTTTATGCAGATTTTCCAGATCCAGGAGAACCATGCCCCTAACCCCCACGATGTGGAAGGGAGAACTGTATTTGCAGGAATTCATCATAAGGAAAATGATATCTTTACTCAGAATTACAAGAAATTGGAAACAATGTAAATATCCAATAAAAAGGATTTTTAAAATAACCTAGAGTACATCTATACATTGGAAAACTATGCAGCCATTTAAAACAGTGATTTAGAGATATACTTATTAAAGCAGATTAATGTATACTGTTACAGGAAAAAAATACCCAGTATAATCATGTTTTTAAAATGTTTATCTTTACATGTCTATATTTTCATAGACAAAAAACTCAGAATATATGTATAAAATTGTTAATATTATATCCAGGTAATATTATGTCTAGTAATTACTTTTTCATTTTCACTTACTTATGTTTTATAGTTTTTCTACCATAAGCAAATATTTTTGTGAATTTAAAAAAATGCAAAAGAACCCATGGAAAAAAATATCAAAAACTAATTTATTCTAAGTATATGTCAGTTTACGTCATCCCTGAATTAATACATCCTTTAAAACAAACGAAGAATTCTGCCTCTGAGAAGATCAAGTACACATACTTTGCCCTATTACTCCTGCTAAGTATAACTAAAAACCCTATACATTATTATTTAAAACAAACATAAAACTCTGAAAGGTGAAGAGAAGAAGGAAGACTGGCTAGAAATCTCAGGACCCAAGAAAAAGGACCAAAGAAAAATAGAAGACACAAACCAATATCAGGAATAAAACAGAGGATATCACTATCGACCATGCAGACATCAAAAGGATAATAAGAGAATACCATGAACAATTCTACACAAATAAATTTGACAATTTAGATGAAATAGACTAATTCTTCAAAACAAAAACTATCACAACTCACCCAATATGAAATAGATAATTTGAATAACCCTATAACTATCAAGGATATTGAATTTGTAATTTTAAAAACTCCCCAAAAAAGAAATCTTCAGGCTCACATGGTTTCACTGGAGAATTCTACCAAGTGTTGAGAGAAGAACAATTCTATACAATCTCTTCCAGAAAATAGAAGAGGAGTCAACATTTCCCAATATATTTTATGAAGTTAGTATAGCCCTGATACCAAAACCAAAGACAGTAAAAAAACAAAAACTACAGACCAATGTCCCTTATAAACATAGACACAAAAATCCTTAACAAAATAATAGCAAAAATTATTTATCAATATATAAAAATAATTAAGGGAGTGGATGTGGCTCAGTGGTTGAGTGCCGGCTTCCCACATATGAGGTCCTGGGTTCAATCCTCAGCCTCGGTACCTCAAAAAACAAAAGTAAAGAATTATACACCATGGCTAAGTGGGATTTATTCCAAGGATAAAAGGCTGGTTCAATATTTGAAAACCAATCAATGGAATCCACCGTATTAACAGGCTAAAGAAGAAAAATCACATGATCATGTCAAATTGATAAGGAAAAAATTTTTGACAAATCCAGTACTCATTCATGATAAAAATGCTCAGAAACATAGGAATAGAGGGGAACTTCCTCAACTTGATAAAGAGCATTTACAAAAAACCTATATCTAACAATATACTTAATAGTGAAAGACTGAATGCTTTCCCCCTATGATCAAGAACAAGGCAAGGATCTCCACACTCACCACTCTTATTCAGCATAGCACTGGAAGTCCTAATCAGTACAATAAGGCAAGAAAAGGAAATAAAAAGCACAGAGGGGGCAGATGTGGCTCAAATGGTTGGGCATCCGTCTCCCATGTGGAGCTAGGAAAGAGTTTTTGACTTGACAACAAAAACATGATCCAATAGTGAAAAAACTGATAAATCCAACTTAATCAAAATTTAAACATTTTTTCTGCAAAAGACCCTATAAGAGGATGTAAAGAAAAGGCTACAGACTGGGAGAAAATATTTCTAAACTGCATATCTGTCGAAGGGCAAGTATTTCAAAATATATAATGACTCTCAAACTTAACAGTAAAAATCAAACAACCCAATTAGAAAATAGACAAAAGACAAAAACAGATATTTCACCAAAGAGGATATGTGGATGGCAAATAAGCACATGAAAAGTTGTTCACCATCATTAACCATTAGGGAGATGTGAATTAGAACCACAACAGATATTTCTATGCACCTATCAGAATGGCTAAAATAAAAGATAGACAACACCAAATGCTGGTGAGGTTGCAGAGAAATTAGATCAATCATACATTGCTATTGGGAACAAAAAACAGAACAGCTGTTCTAGAAAAATATTTGGCAGTTTCTTTAAAAATTAAACATCCAACTGCTATTGACCTAGCAATTGCACTTGTGAGCATTTATCTCAGAGAAAGAAAACTTATGCTCACACACTAAATGCACACAAATGTCTTTAACATTCGTAAGAGTCAAAAATTGGATGTATAAGTGTCTTTCAATGGGCAAACCATTACTCAAACTGTGGTGCAACCATACCATAGAATACTACTCAGCAATAAAAAAGGAACAAACTATTGATACGTGCAACTTGGATGAATCTCTAGAGAATTGTAAGTCCCAAAGATCAGCCTCAAAAGGTTACACATTGAATGATTCCGTTTATGTGATGTTCTTGAAATGACAAAATTGTAGAAATGGAGAATGGATTAGCAGTTACAAAGAGGGCACGGGAGCAGAAGGGAGGTGGGTGTGGCTACAAAAGGACAATGATCCCTGGGGTGATGGAACTGTTCTGTATCTTGACTCTATCAGTGTTAATATCCCAGTTGTGATAGTGTACTACAGTTTTGCCAAATGTTACTATTGGGAGAAACTGGGGGAAGTATGCATGGTATCTCTCTATATTATTTCTGACAAATGCATGCTAATCTACAATTATGTCAAAATAAAATGTTTAATAAAAAAAATTGATGAAAATTTTTTATTTAGGACTTTATTGGCAAATTATAAGTAAGTCCTTATAACTGTATGGCATTTATACTTTTAAATGAGCTGTCACATGCATCATTTCATGTGACACTGACTCATTCATTCACATATGTATGCACGCATGCAATCATTTAAAAATTCCCTCGAATTACAGTTATAAAACCTACAATTCCTTCCCTCAAGGACCTTACTTTTTTTTCATCAGTACAGATTTTTATTTTTACTTTTTAAAAATTTCAGGGTTACACATTGGGAATGCAACTATTGTGTTTTTTCTTTTTTCTAGAGATGTAACATACATATTTTCTGGTCAGTAATGTTATATCAAACATTTACTAAAAGAAAGCCAAACAGATGAACATGAAAGCTGTTTGCAGTGGGACCCCATCTTGGTAGGGGAGATTTGAAAGGAAGAAGGAATTGCAGACTTGTGGCCTCATGTTTGTTTGTTTGTTTTAACTAAATTCACTGCCCTCAACAGAAAACCTAACAAACTGATGCATACAAAAAGGATTTTAAGCAAACCTGCACAAACACTTTTAACATGCTCTAAAAGGATCCCATTTAGTCCACATCTGGCACACGACACACGTTCGTTGGCACCCGGTAAAACAGGAATGCCCACGTAGAAAGCATTTTCACCCTCATAGCACTAACATCTAAAAAGCACACAGCCTATAATACTTTGATCTTTAAATGGGTGATCATGGAAATTCCAAGATTAGATCCAATGGGTTAGCTTGAGTATTCATCTATAAAAAAATTTTTCCCAAAAAAATAGTGTTTAAAGGAGGCTTTTCCTAGAAACAGTAGGACTAGCTCAGGACCAGTAGGAGACATAGTGATAAAAGGACTGATTTTCACATGTAACTTTTAGGTAAAGGGCATCTCTTTCAGGTGATTACCCCAACGGACTAGCTGTCATCATAGAAGCTTCAGAAATCTCAAGGCAGGGCAGTAACACCCTGGATAAACCCTCCCAAATTAAAACCCCACACAGCTGGGCCACTTGAACCAAAGGACTGAAATTCTGACTTTAAGTGAAAGAGCTGAGCATGCACAGAAGATTCATGCCAAACCTGCTGCGGTTCTGGAGTCAGAGAGGGTTCGTGCTGGTGGGTTACTCCACATTGCTGACACCCCAACACGTGTACTGGGGAAGGGCTGATACCAGAAGCACCTGAGAGAGGCGTCTACTCTGGAAGGAAAACTAGAGTTACTGAATACAACCACAGCATCAAATGCTGCATCAGAGGCAGAAGGGATGGAGAGCACAAAGCTCCGGTCCTCTAAGACACTCGTCCCGTCTACCCATGTGGCGGCCTTCTGCGGCTGCTCTGTGCACGCTGCCACCAAGTCCTGGCAGATTTTACCTCAGTCTTTTTATCTTCACACAACCAAGTGAGGTAAGGCAGGCAGGAATTAAGCACTTGACTTTGTTGCGCTTCCCAGATACTGTGTTTTTTTACAAATTTAATATTAGCAGTAACCTTGCTTTCAGCAAGTCAATCAGCACCATTTTCCCAACAGCATGTCCTCACTTTGTGTGTTACATTTTAATTAATGTACATTTTTTCAGAGATAATGCTATTGCATACTTAATAGACTACAGTATAGTGTAAACATAATTTTTACATGCACTGGAAAACCAAAAAAATGTGCGACTGGCTTTTTGGCGATATTCACTTTACTTGCCATATTTGCTTTATTGTAGTGGTTTGGAACCAAATCTGCAATATATCTGAGGAATGCCTATATTATCCTTGTTTTATAAATGTGAAAACTGATAATCAAAGGCTTGTGTGACCTTAGACAAGACATAGGGCTGGCAGGAGAACTGGAATCTGCTCCTTGTCCTCTGTTCTTTCCATTTTGCCTGTGTTAAAGCAAATGGGAAGGGAAGCGGGTGTGGCTCAGTCGATGGAGGCCCCGTTTACCATGTGGGAGGCCCCGGGTTCGCTTCCCGGGGCCTCCTTGTGAGGGCAGGCCGGCCCGCGCAGCGCAGTGGGCTGATGCAGCGGGACCTCGCAGCGGGGGAGGGGGGTTCGCGGCGGACGCAAGCAGTAAGGGGGGGGTGAATAAATAAATAAATCTTTAAAAAAAAAAAAAAGCAAATGGGAAGAACACAGGGTCTGGGGTCAGACACACTAACTTTAAACCTCAGCTATTGGCTGAGTTATTAGCGTGAGTCCTTGGATGATTCTAATCACTTGCTGCATCAGTTTCTTCCTCTGTAAAGTAGGGATGATAATAGTTCCCATTCTTGTAGGATTTTTTGTGGTTTAAATGAGCCAATATATGTATTGCCCTTAAAATGGTGCCTAAACATAACAGCTCACTAAATGGCAGTTGACTTTACACCAAATAGGTAACATGACTGCAATTATAACAATATGGTAATAACAGCCCATGCTAACACCTGATGTTTCTTCTGTAAATCTCCACTCATCAAACATCAATTAATATTCACACCTTACTATAAGGCATATAGGTAGAAATATTTAAGATTTCTGTTTGGGAGAATGAAGAAGAAGTGGCATGCTTGGCTTGAGACCCAAAATGCCTCAATGACAGAATTGGCATCAAAGGTAAAAGACCCTTCTCTTCATGAATATTTAAAAAAAAAAAACCACTTAAACTAAGATCCATCTCAAGCCTCCTTGCACTGGCCACAGATGAAAGCTGTGTTGTCCATTCATCATTTGTGTCTTGTAATCTTCTCCCTTCTCTCAGCTAGTGACCATATGCCAGGGCGTATGTGTATGTTTTAGTGCAGCCAGATGGATGAGGCATAAAGACTGTAATCAGTTCCCTCCCACAACAGTGCCCCGTTTTTTCACCTGTCCAACAATCATGGATTATTTATGAGCCTTGTCTCCCCAACAGGTGGTACCTGTAATCATATGACCATATCAGATGGGCCTCCAAAATCAGGCAGATAAGAATTTCTAGTATAAATGCTCATCAGCTGTGAATGCAATGGGGCAAGGTAGGTGTGGCCTTTAATTTGCTAGACTGCTCAGGGACTGGTATTTAGTGTCTGGTGTCTGTTGGCGGAGTTGATGAGGATGTTTTAAGCAGTCCCATTATGGAATGTTAACAAAATTAGACCATTCAAGGGTTTCCTAACTGTTCCCAAGTGCGACTCCAACATGGTCCCATTGCTTCCTCTCACCTTCATGGAGGCAGCTGGCACTCACATTTTCTCTGGTATCTTATGTAAGGGATTTTACAGAGGTTCAGATTTTAAATGTTCTGTTGTACAGTCTCACAAATGATCAAATCCATCAAAACATCCACTTTTCATCTACCTTTCAGTCTGCCTCTTGTACCCTTGTGCTTAGTAAGTGTAGGATACTGTTTTTTGAGAAATGTGAGACATTTGGCTGTAAAGTAAAAAAAAAAGAGAACTGGATGGTGGTCTATGGAAGAAGCAGGGTCAAGAGACAGGCCTGTTTATCTGTCTTTGTTGGTTATAGGTCAGGCGAGACGAACAAGACTTGAAGTCTTCCCACTTCCAGCCCAGGGCTTAGTCATCACGTTTCAGAGCTGTATTTCTTGCTTCTAATATTTTAAATAAATTTTGTGAAACCTGTTATTTCCAGTTTTGAAATCAGTTAGTACACTACCATTGAGCTTCTATGATATATTCTGAGGTGATAATACAAATGCAGTACAAGTGTTAAAACCTCAAACTTGGATCTGCTTCTACTTTAAGGCTTCTCTAGCAAGGGGGCACATGGAAACAAAACAAACCTCTGCCTCCCAAAAGCCTTGATTATAACAGGTTCTCACTGAAAACCTCCACTGAGTTCTCCTATAAGGACCCCGAAAAGTGGTTTCTCTGGTTCTTTTAAAGCTTCTGGGAGTGAAGGACAAGGATTTTTAAACCTCCAATCCATCATGGAGGGAAATTGTGCATACATGTGTTTAACAAAGAAAATCATTACCCTTGTAACTCGTCATTCTGTAATTGTAACTAAACAAAAATTTATGAGTAAAATAGCAATTACCCATATTGAACTCCAATACTCACACTTTGAATGAACAATATAACAGTATAAATATTTGAAATTAATATAAAACATGAGCTTGCTTCTTCCTTGCTAAATTATTTAATCTAGGTTGGATTGTTGACATTACTACTCACAGGAGATAATGTATGTCTAAACTGTTTCTACATTTTGTTTTTGTTTCTTTTTTTAACTTTATTTTAAAAGAAGTTTTAGATTATAGAATAGTTACATCTGGGAAGCGGGTGTGGCTCAGTGGATGGAGCCCCCGTTTACCATATGGGAGGCCCGGGTT
>JAQZBX010049755.1:0-19838 GCA_029593785.1 Cabassous unicinctus
CTCCTGAGAGTGACAGAGTTGGACTCAAATAAGTCCTCCCTGCACATGGTCCATCAGACCCTACTATTCAAACCTATATGTGATGCTGGAGTCTGTAGGTATACTTCCAGAGACTGGAGCTTCATGCCTGCCCATGTACCAGCTGTGCCTGGAATCTCGGTGGAGCTGCAACTCCTACTCTACAGCTCAATGGACTCACCCAAGTCACCTGGAAAGGAGATGATGATAGACAACTGCCATCCCAGGGAATGGAGAGAGTCTGCAGCTGCAGGTAGGATAATCCCATCCATCTTATCCATGGGATATAAGCTCCCTCTCACTAGGAGGTGGAGTGGACATCAGCATACCAGACTCCTCAATATTGGGGGAAGGGCTATGGACTAGAGTGGACTTACTGGTATTCTGTTGTAGACATATTGTGATTCAAGCAATGGAAGAAATTAACACTGAGGTGGAGCCAGTGGCCACTGGACACTTAGGGGGCAGGGAGAGGGAAAAGCAGGTGTAATACAGGAGTTTTTTTGGGACTTGGGAAATTATCCTGAGTGATTCTACAATGACAGATATAGGCCATTTTACATCAGTATATAACATGCAGAATTGTGTGGAAGAGAGTGTGGTCTGCAATGTGAACTATGGTCCATGCTTAATGGTAAAGCCCCAGGATATGTATATTCATTGCAGGTGATGTGCCACACTAATGAAAATGTCTGTGTGGGAGGTTATGGGAGGCTCAGGAGGTGGGGAACATGGGAATCCCTGTATGTGTAACACTTATGTAATCTAAGCATCTTTTAAAATATATCTAAAAAATGAATTTTGATAGGCGCAATCTTGAAAGGAAAAAAAATCTATAGGAAAATGAGTGCAAAAGCTATGATGATAATGTTTAATAATATCATCACATACCATTTTAAAATCTCCTCGAATATTTATGTGTTCCTAAAAGAAAAGTGTAGCATAATACAGTGACTAATTATGCCATATCTACAATGAGTAACAAAGTTGGATAATTTTTAAACTAATTTATCCCATGAACATATGGGGCATAAAGAATGAACAACCTTAGCCTTTCATTTGTATCTTTGTTGTTAAGATGCTCTAACCCTTTAATTTTTATTTTTCAATCTGATGCAGCAAATTTGATATCATAATAAATTTTACCTATATTTTTCAGAAAAAAAAAAGTGCAACCCATGGTGGACACACAGTGTTTTTGGATGCTGCAGGAGCTCAAACATAGAAGCAGTCTAACCTCCAGACAAATGAGATTTCTTACTATGAAATTAAGGTTGAAACAAAAGAGGACTTCCAGTTTCTCCTCCTACTGCAAAGAGCCTGGAAGTTGTCTTCCTTGTCCTATGAAGAATAGAAAATATGCACAAACTGATAATCAACTATTGCTCACAAAGCAAACTGCTGCCCCAAAACTGAAGAGACAGGTAGATACAGAGAATCAGAGCATGCTGAGGGCAGAAACCTCTGGAACCAGGACCTGGTTGAGACACTTAAACTCTAACTGACAAATTACTGGAGACTGAGTAAGGCCTGGCTTAAAAGTTAAGCACCTGAGGACTTCTCCAGGCCCTGCTCTACCTCAACTTTTGTGAGATTTACCACTAGGAGCCCCAACTGGTTCTCATAATGAGGAAAGGAGAAAAATCTCTTCTTGCTCATGGCAGGGTAAGGGTAAAAGTAACCATTTTGAAAATTTCCCAGGCCATTCTGCTCTATTTTAAAAGATGCTGCCCTTAAGGGAAAGTAATTTAACACTTCTGAAGGTCATAGGCCAGGGATTCAGGCTCACTAAATATATGGGAATATAAATCATAAGTTTATAGGAGGCTTTACCTCCCCCAATAGCTTAACACAACAACAACAGGGCTCCAGGGAAATAACAGTAGAGTAAACCTGAGAAAGAGACAAGGCATAAACTCTCTATAAGAAGAGTTTCTAAGGAAACCCAAATATAACAAGAGAGACACAAATAAAGACACTAGAGGAAATTGAAGCGTTACACACCCAAAGCTTAGAAAACATTAAACATTGCCTAAATCCTAGCCAGATAAATAGCAAACCTCATAAAAAACCTATTTACCTCATTTCCTATTATATCATTCTTTATGTCTGGCTTTCAAGAAGAATAGCAGCAAAAATTTGCAAGTTTTGCTAAAAAAGTAAAAATAACACAGTCTGAAAAGAGAAGGCCATTATCAGAATCAGCTTAAGATATGACAACAATTTTGAAATTAGTATTCCAGGAATTTAAAATAATGATGATGAATATGTTAAGGGCTCCCATTGAAAAGGAAGACATAAATCAATGATGGATGAGTAATGCAAGCAGAGTGTTGGAGACTTTAACAAAGAATTAAAAGGATTACTAGAAACCAAGAACAACTTCTACACCATGGCACTGAAAATGGGTGCAGCCATTGTGAAAAATCAGTGAAAATGGGTAAGTCTCCGAAAGTTGAAAAAAGAAGTACCATATAACCTGGCAATCCCACTTCTTGTTTTATACCATAAAGAATTGAATATAGGGACTTTAAACAGATACATGAACACCAGTTTTATAGAAGCATTATTCACAACAGCTAAAACTGTGAGCAAACCAACTGTCCAACAACAGATAAGCAAAATGTGGTATATACATGAAATGTGATATTATGCACCTGTGAAAAGTATCAAAGTTCTGATACATGCAAAAACATGGATTAAGCTTGAAGACATCATATTGACTGAAATAAGTCAGGAAAAAAAAGACAAACATTTTATGCCTTTGCTCGTACAAAATATCTTGAAGCAGCAAATTTCAAGAGTTAGTAAAGTTTATAGATAATCCCACCTGGGGTCAGGTGGGTGGAGCAAGAAGAGGGAATTATTGCTTTATGGGTGCAGAATTTCTGCTTGAGGTAATGAAAATGTTAGAGTAATGTGTATTGGTGATGGTAGCACAATATTGTGAATGTAATTAATACTGCTGAACTATGCATGTTGAAAGTGGTTAAAATGGGAAAGTCTGAGTTGTACACTTGTTATTACAATAAATTTTTTTTGAAAAAGGTTTTCTTTCATTCATGGCTGGGATTAGGGTGAGGTAAGTGAGGCAGGGTTTATTAAGTAAAGGGACAGAGCCTGTCTTTAAATTTTCTATATTTTGTTTATTATGAATTTTTTAAAATTAATTTTCATATTTTCAACTATTACATAAAAATGTATCTTGATTACTAACCTTTCTGGATTACTCTTAAAATTTGCACCCAAATTGAATGTCTTCCTTGCCCCACCCTTGTCCCAGCCCTGTAATTGTCTCTTGATAGTGCAATAATACATACTTCTTTCCTTTTCTCTATACTTTTCTGCATCTTTGACAGTGAGCATGATTACTTTGATATCAGAAGAAATAAATTTTAAAAAAGAGAATGCTAGAAATCAAGAACACTAAAAGAAAAGAAGAATGCCTTTAATGGGCTCATCAGTGGACTGGACACAGCGAAAGACAGAATCAGGGAACTAGAAAACATATCAACAGAAATTTGCCAAATTGGGAGAAAATAATAATAATAATATAGAAATAAAACAGAACAGAATAACTAAGAACTGTGTTTTAGTTACAAAAGGTATAATATATTTTCATACTGGAATACCAGAAGGAGAAGAAAGAGGGAAAGAAGTAGAAGATATATTTGGAGTAATAATGGCTTTTGGAAAACGAATGGCAGACACCAAACCATTGAACTAGAATACTCAGAGAATTCCAAGGAAGGTAAGCACCCAAACATTCCATCTAAGCATAAAATATTCAAATTACAGAAAAAAGAAAACACGCAGAATAAAGTATGAAAGAAGCCAGAGGGAAGGGGATAAATAAATAAACAAATAAACCAAACAAGATGAAAAAATCTTATCTAGGGAGGAAGAAAGTTAAGAATGATATTGGACTTCTTTTTTGACACCCTGCAAATAGGAAGAGAGAAGAGTGAAACAAATAAAGTGGTTAAATAAAATATAACAAACAAGAACCTAGAATTATGTATCCAGCAAATGTTTCCCTCAAAGATGAAGGAGAAATAAAGAATTTTTCAGACAAACAAAAGCAGAAGGAACATCTTGCCGGTAGACCTGCCATGCAAGAAATGTTGAAAGACATTCTTCATTGAGAAGGGAAATGATATAGTTCAGTGTTCTAGCCTACTACAAGCTGATGAAAGCATTAGATCAGTAATGAATTGGCTTTTACAACAAGGTTTTTTTTTAACATTTAAAAAATAATTTTATTTATTCTTTACTTCAATGTGCATCTTTTTTCTTTAATATACTTTTTAAAAAAGAAACTTAGATTACATATGTTACACAAAAAATATAGGGGATTCCCGTCTGTCCCACTCCCTAGCCCTCCCACGTTTTACCACATCAACAACATCCTTCATTAGTGTGGTATATTTGCCACAATTGAAGAATATATCTTGGAGCATTGCCACTAAGTGATGATTATAGTTTACATTACAGGTTACACTTTCTCCCACACATTTTTGCAAGTTATTACAGGATATACAGTGGCCTGTATCTGTCATTACAATGCCACTCAGGATAATTCCAAAGTCCTGAAAATACACCAAATTACACTTATTTTTCCCTCTCCCTCCCCTCAGAACCTCCAGTGGCCACTGCCTCCACATCCATGATAAAAGTTCTTCTATTGCTAAGATCACAAGCCTACAGTAGACACCACTAAGTCTACTCGGGTCCATTGTCCTATCCCCAATCCTGAGGATTCTGTGATGGTGATGACATTCCACCTCTAATTGAGAGGAGACTTACATCCCATTGGGCAGATGGATGGGACTTTTTTGCTTGTTGTTGCAGACTCTTTCTGTTTTTCCTTGAGATAGTCATTTTCAAATATCATCTCCTTGTTAGTTGCCTTGGGTGAGTCAAATAAAATGGAGAGTAGGTGTTGCAAGTCTGTTGAGATTCAGGCCCAACTGGCACATGGTCAATCCAAAGATTTGTCTCTTGGACACACAACTATCAACTCTAGTACTAAATATAGGTTGAAATAGAGGGGTGACAGAGCCAAGTGTAAGGAAAATACAACTGAGTCCAACTCTATCACAATAGGGAACAAAAATGTCAAAGTAGGGCCCACTGGGTGGGTGCCAGGTTCCTGAGCTGTCTGCTCTGCCTATAGTGTCTGGATGTCTCCAGAGCCCTCAGGAGCCCTGCTATTTGAAGCAAGATTTACTCTGGTAGGCAATGAGTTCCCTCCGAGAAATGCATACGCACAACCTCTGAAATAACCTCCTTATGAACTTTGAAGTCTCTTAGCCATATAAACTCATTTGTCTTTACCTTTTCCCCCTTTTGTTCAAGGTCTTTTTCCAGTTGCATTGCTACTTGGTTCTTGGTAGTAATCCCTCAGTGCCAGGGAGATTCATCCCTGGGAGTCATGTTCCAAGCTGGGGGGAAGTTAATGCATTTAAATGCTGAGCTTTGGCTTAGAGAGAGGCCACAGTTGAGCAACAAGGAGGCCTTCAGAAGGTAACACTTAGGCACAGTATAACACTATGCTAAGTTTCAATTTCAAAAGTAAAGGTTCATAAGTACAGTCATCACAATCAAGGGCCTGTCAACAGTCCATCATCCTTCAGTAGTCACTGCCCCTGTATTCAGTGGGTCCTTTCTGTCCCATTAGAGAATGTGGCAGAGCCCCCCAGGATGTGAATTTGCTATTTCTTTGATTACTGTGTGAAAAGCCACCCATTGTGACAATATGTCATATACACTTGAACATGTTCATATGCCTTCTAAGTATGCCTCAGGTGAACATCCTCACATGCATCCCCCATCTCTGACACCCTACACTAATGATTCTCCCCTGCAACACTTGTAACTCCTCTGTGATCTAAAACTTCTTCAAAATTGATGCCACAAAATAACCAAATACAATTAATAGGAAAATGATATTTAACAATGATGATTTTAAAGATCACAAATAAAATACAATTTTTTAAAAAAAGTTTGAAATAATATAAAAATAAAAAATGGCATCATGGAATGAGTTAGGCAATGTTCCCTCCACTTCTGTTTTTTGGAAGAATTTAAGCAAGATTTGTGTTAGTGTCTTTGGAATGCTTGTCAGAATTCATCTGTGAAGCTGTCTACTCATGGGCTTTTCTTAGTTGGGAGGTTTTTGATGACTAATTTTATGTTGTTACTTGTGATTGGACTGTTAATTTCATCAATTTCTTCTTTTGTCAATATAGGCTGTTTATGTGCATCTAGGAATTTGTTCATTTCCTTTAAATTATCCATCTTGTTAGCATACAATTTTTCAAAGTGTCCTCTTATGTTAGTCTTTATTCCTGTGGGGTCAGTGGTGATATCCCCTTCCTTATTTCTTATTTTATGTATTTGCATCTTTTCTCTTTTTTTCTTTGTTAGTCTAGCTAAGGGTTTGTCAAATTGATTGATCTTCTTGAAAAACCAGCTTTTGGTTTTATTTTTTCTAGTGTTGTCTTAATTTCAAGTTCATTTAGCTCTGCTCTAACCTTTGTTATTTCCTTCTTTTTCCTTTGGGCTTAGTGTGTTGTTCTTTTCCTAATTCCTCTAGCTGTGTAGTTAAATCTTTGATTTTTAGCTCTTTCTTTTTAAATATAGGCATTTACAGCTATGAATTTCCCTCTCAGTACAGCTTTTGCTGCATTCCATAAGTTTTGATACATTGTGTTATCATTTTCATTCACTTCGAGGTAGTTACTGATTTCTTTTGTGATATCCTCTTTGACCTACTGTTTTCCGAAGAGTGTGTTGTTTAACTTCCATATCTTTGTGCCTAATCTGCTTCTCTGCCACTTACTGATTTCCAATTTCATTCCATTGTGGTCAGAGAAATTATTTTGCGTATTTTCAATCTTTCTGAATTCACTGAGAGTTATTCTGTGGTCTAGCATGTGACCAATCCTGGAGAATGATCCATGCGCATTTGAAAATAATGCATATCCCACTGTATTTTTGTGTAATATTCTGTTTATGTCTATTAGGTCCATATTCACTAATATATTATTCAAAGTCTCTGTTTCTTTATTAATCCTCCATTGAGATGTTCTGTCTAATGGTGATAATGGTATATTAAAGTCCCCCACTAAATAACAACAAAAAAGAAAGAATAAAAAGCCCCCAGTATAATTGTAGAGCATCTATTTCTCCATTTAGTTTTTCCAGTGTTTGCCTCATGCATTTTCAAGCACCCTGGTTAGGTACATAATTTTTTATGATTGTTCTTTCTTCTTGATAGATTATTCCTTTTATTAATATATGGTGTCTTCTTGTCTCTTACAATAATTTTGCATTTAAAATATATTTGGTCCAATATTAGTGTAGCCACTCCTGTCATATTTTGGTTATTATTTTCATGTAAAATTGTTTTCCAACCATTCAGTTACAAACTCCTTGTGTCCCTGGGTCTGATGTGGGTTTCCTTTAGACAGCATATAGGTGGGTTATATTTCCTTATCCATTCTGCCAATCTGTGTCTCTTGACTGGTGAGTTTAATCCATTAACATTCAATGTTATTACTGTCAAGGAATTAGTTATATTAGCCATATTTTCTTTAGGCTTATGTATGTTGTATGCTGTTTTAATTTCTCTTTTTATTTTATTTTTTAGTTGTTCTTATACTCTCCTCCAACTCTCTCTCTCTCCTCTTTTTGCCTTTTGATCTGCAAAACTCCTTTTCATATTTCTTGAAGTGCAATTTTCTTATGGACATACTCTCTTAATTTCTGTTTATCTGTGAATATTTTGAATTCTCCCTCATTTTTGAATGCCAGCTTTTCTGGATAGAGAATTCTTGGCTGGAAGTTTTTTCTTTTAGTACCTTAACTATGTCATGCCACTGCATTCTTGCTTCCATGGTTTCAGATGAGAGATCAGCACTTAATCTTATCAAGCTTCCCTTTTATATGATGGATCTCTTTTCTCTTGCTGCATTCAGTATTCTTTCTTTGTCTTGAACATTGGACAATTTCACAAGTATATGTCTTGGAGTAAGCCTCTCAGGATTTATATTGTTTGGGATGCACTGTGCTTCCTGGACATTTACATGCATCTCCCTCAATAGGGTTGGGAAGTTTTCAGCCATTATTTCCTCCAACACTTCTTTTGCCCCGTTTCCCTCTCTTCTCCCTCTAGGATGCCAATAATGTGTATGTTTGTGCCTTTCATGTTAACATTCAAATCCCTAAGTCCCTGTTGGAGTTTTTCTATCTTTTTTACCTATCGGTTCTACTGCCTGATTTCAGATGTACTGTCTCCAACATCACTGTTCAAACTTCCACATCTGGCTGTTCACATCTGCTGTTATGTCTTTCCAGTGTATTTTTGATTTCTTGGATTATGCCATTCATCATCATGATATCCATTATCTTTTTTATGTATGTTTATAATTTCTTCATATGTTGTACTAGTGTCTTCTCAATATCCTTAATCTTTATTCCTTCACTTCATTAAGTTGATTCATGGTATTTATTTGGACATCTCTGATTAGTTGTTCCATGTTCTGCATCTCCTCCTGGTTTTTAGTTTGCTCGTTGGATTGGGCCATGTCTTCATTTTTCTTAATATAGCTTGTATTATTTGTTGGTGTCTAGGCATCTGTTTCTCTTGGTGGGTTTATTCAGTTGATTATCTTCTCTCTCTACTTTAAGGTTTTATTTTGTTGTAGCTTTTGTGTGTCTGGTAAGGTTTCACTTTGACACTTCATCCTTCTTATTGTATTTCTCTGCTTTTCTCTATGACCCCTTGAAAAAAAGTTCAGACCAGAGAAAAAGGAAGAGATAAGAAGAGAAAAAGAATAATAGTAATAATAATAGTAAAAGGTAGAAGAGGAACTGTACAAGACATAGGAAAATGAATAATTAACATGAGTAAGAAGTACAAAGGAATAAGAATAAAAAAGTGGCATAGAAACAATGAAATGAGAAACAGCATAGAGAAAAATATATAGAATGAATAAAAAACCTGGAATAAGGAGAAGAGAGGAAAAGAAAGAAGAAAAGAGAAAAAGACAAAAGTAAAAAAAGAGAGAAAACAGAAAAAATGAGAGAGAAATTAAAACAAGAAAAACTGAAGACCAAACAAAAAGAAGTGGAATTAATGAACAACAGAAAATAGAACATTGAAAAATGAAGGAAAGAAAAGAAATAGTGTAGGTAGAAAAGATGGTAAATAAAAAAAGAAAAAACAAAACAGGTAAACAAAGGAAGGGGAAACACAACAAACAAAAACAGACAGGAGCAACTGATTTAAAAAAAGGAGAGAAAAAAAGAAGAAGAAAAAAAAACAAAAATAAACATGGAAGAACATCTTTCTTTCTTAGATGCCTAAGGAACTTTTAAGTCTGCTTCTCTTCTTCAATCAACCTATGCAGGTTTTGAACCAGGATTTAGTGAGTAATATAAGGAAAAATTTAAAAAGGAAACAAAAAAATCAGACATCCAAGAGAAGCTAATAAAAAAAATAATGTCTGTGTTTTCCCTGTCATAAAGTTTCAGCTGGATGCCTGATAACCCAGTGGATCACCTCTCTATGAAGAGCTGGAATCAAACAAGGGACCTAGTATATGCAAGGCAGAAATTCTTCCACTGAGCTAAAGCATATCCTTAGGTTAGTTAGCCTTTCAGAATCCTATCTGCTCCTTTTACCTCAGGCAGGTTAGATTCCTTAGTTTGCCAGGGTCCTGCTGATTAGGCAACTGTCTGTCCCTGCCTCCTCTCTAATCTAATTCCTCCTTATCCCTGGGTGGCTTGGCATGACAAACCTGCCTGAGGAGATCCCCCTCCCCTCTCCCTGTTGATTCAGCATCCCTTCTGATATTCAAAGGGGGCTCAGCTGGCCAAACTCACTGCAAATAAACCACTCTCCACACTCCCAGATCCCTCTTCCTCTTCCTGGGAGATTTAATAACTCATGGTTTGTTTTGTCTTCTTTGTCTCTCTGTCCCTCACTCTCCTGGGAGTTGTAAAGCAATGTCCTGGTCTGCTGTACCCAAAGCATATCCCCAAGTAAGTCTTTGATGCTTTCTCCATTGTTTTAGTGAGAGCTGAGCCTTATCTGCCTAACCCATAGGCCATGTTCCTACAATAGAATAGGGATTTATTAGCTTACATGAAAACGTCCACATCAAGGCATCATCAGATGATGGTTTCTCACCAAAGTGATCATGGACACCTCTGTCACATGCAAAAGAACATAATGGCATCTGCTAGTCTCTCCATTCTCTTCCAGATTTCATTGCTTTCACCTTCTGGCTTCCATGGTGCTCTCTCTCTCTCTCTCTGTCTCTCTCTCTCTTTTACTATATTCATCCAGTTTATAAAGAACTTCAGTAAGAGGATTAATATCCACCCTGGGCCCACTTAACTAAGTAACCTAATCAAAAGATCCTATGTACAGTAGGTTTACACTCACCTGAGTGAATTAGCTTTAACAGCATGCTTTTCTGGAGCACATAGCTCCAAACCATCACAATAAGAAACTTATATGTACAGAAAGAAGAGTGCTGAAGAAATAAACAAAAATAAAATAGAATATTTTATTTTTCTGTCTGTAATTATGTAACAGATAATAGTTTGTTCAAAATAATAGAAGCAATAATATTGGATGATGATGTGTAAGTGAAATGAATGTAGGCAAGGGATGGGAAGGAGGAAATGAGAATACTCTGTTATAAATTACTTGCAGTTCCTGTGACATGATACATTGATATTTGAACATATACTTAAATTACTTGTAAAGGTATACTACAAACCTTAGGGAAACCACAAAAAATGATTTTAAAAAAGAGGTATAATTGATATCCTGAGCAGGAGAAAAATAGTGTCCTATCTGATGTTAAATTAAATCAAAGAAGGCTGAAAAGTAGTGAAAGTAAAAACAATCAAACATGGGCCAAGAGAAGAAAACAAAAATATAATAAATATTAACCCAACTCTATTGACAATCACTTAAAATGTGAATGGAGTCATAATCCATTAAAAGACACAGACTGTATGTGCATACAAAACCACAACTATATGTTGTACACAAGATAGCCACTTTAAATGTAAAAACAAATATAATGAAAATAAAGGAATGGAGAAACCAATACCCTGCAAAAACTAAATTAAAGAAAGTGGGAGTAGCTATATGAATGTCAGATAAAACAGACTTTAGGAAAAGGAAAATTATTAGGAATAATCTTACATAATGATCAAGGGGTCAATTTTCCAGGAGACATAACAGTACTTAATGTGTATGCATGTAAAAAGAGCATAAATAAACTTTAGATAAAAAAAGGATACAAGTGTAAGGATAAAAAGCCAAACCCACTATTAGACTTGGATATGTTAATGCACCTGTATCAGTAATTGGCATATTCATAGGCATAAAATCAGTAAGGATAGAGCTGAACCAAACAGCACCATCATTCAACTGGTTTTAATTGACATTTATGAAATATTTCATCTATCAACAGCAGAAGAAACATTCTTCTCAGTTTCACATGAAATATTCACCAAGATGGATCACATAACACACTTTAACAGATTAAAGAAAAATAGAAATCATACAAAGTATGTTCTCAGACCACAATGGAATTAAACTAGAAAGTAAAAAGAGAAAGATGGCTGGAAAAGCACAACATCTCTAGGGATTGAGCAACACACTTCTAAATAGCACATGGGACAAACAAGTAGAATTAGGAGAAATAAAAAAGATATTTTGAAAATAAATATACAACTATTATAATTTGTTAGATTCTCCAAAAGGAGTGCTTAGAGGGAAGTTTACAACACTGAATACATATATTAAAGCAGAAAAGAGGTGTACATCAATCATCTAAACCTCCACGTTAGGAAACTAGAGAAAGAAGAGTAATATAAACATCAAGCAAGCCAAAAACAGAAATAGAAAAGGTATCTGTTTCTTTACTTGTTTACTGTCTGCACCCACAACCCAGTGCAAGCTGAGAGGGCAGGATTCTTGTTTGACTTTTTTCAGTGCTGTAAAAATTTTGTCAATTAAAATAATTTAAATTTGTGAACTTACTTGATTATTATTGTTTTACCATGGTCACAAACATAAGGATCTTACACTGAAATTTAGTTTGCAAAAATTTGATTAATATTGTGATAAAATAAATTCAGCCTTTCTCATAAACTTTTGCTGTAATATCTAAAGTAGCATTATTCATAGCAGCCAAGAGGGGCAAACACAAATATTGATCAAATGAAGAATGGATTTTTAAAATGCATAAATCTGTATAATAGAATATTATCAGCCATAAAAAATAATGAAGTTCTGATACATACAACAATAAGGGTCCTTGAAAATATTATGCTAACTGAAAGAAGCAAGAGACAAAAAGGCTACTATATGATGACAATAATATGAAGTGTGTAGTGTAGGTGAGCACAGAGAGATAGAAAATAGATTAGAGCTCACTAAGAGACAAGCAAAAGGAGGTGAGGGCCAGTGACTCTTATGGGCCCATAGTTTCCTTTTAAGGGGATGAAAATATTCTGGAACTAGTCATGATTGAAAAACCTTACACTTATACCAAACCCCACTAATTTGTACACTTTAAAAGACAGAATGAGAGAGAGAGAGGTGTACCCTGCAGATCCCTGGTAAGTGCCCATTAGCTGGGCTGCCTTAGGTAAATCTGACACCACACCTTGGGTGTGGGAGAAAGCCTAAGACACATTTCTCAATTGGGATCATTTTTCAGTTCTTTTCCATATCTCCCCCACCCTATTGTCCCTCCCCAAGCCCTAGTTCCATAAACTGGCAGGAGAATTTTATTCAGAGTTCAAGCAGTATGAGATACTTGCCCTTATCTGCACTGAGACGTCTATCACACCAGGCATGTTTCTTGGGAAAATGGAACAGAAGGGGAGCTGGCACTCTCTCCAATTTGACCTCTTGCCTATACAGATGCCAGAAGCCATTAAATATTTGACTGCTATGTTCATTATGGCTTTTTGTCTTAATTAACTATTTCATACCTATTAGTTCAGCTCTTGACAGCTCTGCATTGCTCTTGTCTTTGGGAATAAGTAAAGGGCCTGGGGGTGGGTTTAATGGCAAGAAAAAGAGGCAGACAGTTTTGGGATGGGGTGTGGCAGAATCCAAACTGGGAGACCTCAGTCTTGCTGCAAGAGCAGCATGTCTGAAGTTTCTGTAAATACAGGTGTCAGGACAGATCTAAATTTTGTGGGCACTGGAGCTTTAACATTTGAGAGGTTCTACCTTAATTAACCACATGAGAAACATGCCTAGAGCCCCACTTGCAATGGGCCCACATCTTAATCTTCAGGTCCTCCCTTCATGGTCAAGTCTGCCTTCTCCTTACTTTACAGTTGAACATCATCCACAGCCTATGGGACCTGGCCCAGCACACCCATGCTCATGCTGCCCTCCAGTTAAGTATGCTCTTCCTAAAATGCCTGTCTAACCACCTGAATAATTACCATTAATTCATTCTGCTATCCACTCCTCCAGGAAGCCTCCCTTCATGTGCCCCCTCTGGAGTGGGTGCCTTTTCATGTTCCCATAACACCTGTCATAACACCTCAGGCCCAACTCTGACCCTCACCAACTGTCAGTTCCAAGAGGTTTCAGTGTCTGACACCCTCTCCTATGGTGCTGGACACCCAAAAAGTGGGTCAAAGGGGCTTTGAGAACCTGGAATAAACCCAGCTACTTTTTTTCAGGTTTGTGACCTAAGAATAGTCACTGAAGCCTCCCAAGTATACTTCATGACACAGTGTGAATCATTTTAGTATCTGCTTCCTTGGGTATGTCTTCAGGTCTATGCAGGATGAACATTGTACACCACATAGGCTTGTTACACCCATAGCTAAAGCATAAACTTAGACATAGAAGAATTACAGGAAAGGATGGATGTAGCATTGAATACAATGCTACAAGTCCCAGGTGCCCAGAGTCCCTCTGACCCAAGGCCTATCATTTCAAGTTTTTCTTAGTGCTGGCACCATTCATGTGTGCCCTGGAATCTTGGGGATCCCTGTGCCAATCAGCTTGGCATATATTCCATCCCCATGTATCAGCCCAAGGGTACATTGTGAAGAGTGGGTTCTACTTCCCCACAGCAGAACTGCTTCCAGCCTATTCCTCCATTCCCCATGCACATCACCCTGTTTTCACCTCCTCCTCTGACAACTTCAGCATTCAGGATTAACACTGGTACAAATGGGCACACCCCCAAGATGTGCCGCCCTAGCCTTCCAGCCATAAACTGGGAGGTGAAAAGGAAGAACCTACTGGCTTCTCACCCCTGATGGCCTGCTCCTGCCTAAGGTGGTCCCACTGCTCATGCCTTCCACACACTGGGAGGGGGGTGGCATGTAGGGTTGACCAGGGAAGATCAAAATGGTGGTATGTGCTGAATTGGTTAGTCTTGGTCCAACCCATGTTATCTTTGAGCACCTCCTGGCCAATGACCAGAGTCTTCATGGCTGAGGCTTGAGTTAATATTGAAAGTGATGGAAACTGAACTCATTCCTGGTTTTCTTGATGCTGGAGCCTTGGAATCTAGGAACACATCAGGAGAACATGTTGCTTTCTTGAGTATTTCCTGCTAATTGAGGTGGGTAAGGGACTGTCTGTTGAATCTGGGTGCCTGGTTACCAGGGTTCCAAGTTCTGTTGGGTCCTCTCACCAAGGGAGTGAGCTCACCTCCTTAGGTCCCCTTACCTGGGACCCCTCAACAGATAAGACCTCCATGAAGACCCCTCTGTAATAGGGACAATCTGTTCTCCTCACCTAGATCATCCTGTTAACTGGACACAGTTCTGCCCACAATTCCCTCCCCACAGCTCCATGGGAAGATCTGGTTGCAGCTGAGGCCCCAGCTATAAGGAGAGAAACTGGGTTCATGGTGGGGGTCCTCCTTGCACCCTTCCCTCCTGGTGCCACCAAGCATGGAAAGCCTCCCTTCAATGTCCCTACTTCTGGAAACTTTATGTCCAAGAACAACTACAATCTTAGGGGCACAATTCACAGTCAGAGTAAGAGACTTGAAAAGCAAAAAAACAGGGTGGATTTGGGATATGGGGAGTAAACTTGGTGGTTTGCCAAATGCTGGTCTGGGAAGGCGAGAGATAAGGTGTTTGGGATCCTTGGAAGTTGGGAGGAGATCTTAGGGAGAGGCAGTTAAGTGTCTCAGACTGTCCCATGGGGAGGTCTAGGTGGTCCTAAGAGTCTGACGCTGAAGAATTTTCTGGTGCCATCCAGGGCACTGTCCTGTACCTGGGGATATTCTCTACCCAATTGATTATGGTGGACTGAGTGATGTAGGAATATCTGGATGTGAGTGAGCCTGGGGGCTGCATCAGGGTAGTGAGGGGTCCTTGAAGTTTGGGAGGAGAGTCCCCTTCTTGAGACCTGAGCTCTCAGAAGTGGGCACACTGAATCTCAGGAAAGCTTCACAGCTTTCCTAGGAGCAGGAGTGCCAAGGCCATCTACAGACCTGTAAACTGAGGCTGGTCCAAGGGGCCATCTCTCCATCTGTCATCAGAGGGTGGGACTAGAAGTTCTCTTTTTCTCTGATATTGGTTCCTCCTCCTGAATCCCAGAAGCCTGCCTGGGTCCATCCCTGGTCTGGCCTGCCTAGTCCTTGTTGGACCCCAAAGTAGTGCAGCATAACTGAGGCTTGGGGGGAAGTGGAGATGTTAATGACTGGGGGCCCTTTTATAATGGATGCAAACTGTCTGCCTTCCAGGGGAGGATGTTCAATTTTGACCAAACAAGGAAGGTGAACAACGGTGGCAATTATTGTGGGGGTAAGGTTAAGGTGGGGTGGGGGTGGAAAACAAAGACCCTCTTGGGCAGGACACCATACCATTGCATGCACATGACTTCATCTCAGGTTTAAGGGAGAGTTTGATGGAAGAGACAATGCTGACACCTTCCTCTGCAGGATAGGGGTTGTATGTAGAATGAAGGACAATTTCCTGTAGGATAAACTGCTTGAACTTTGCTCTGAGAGCAGGTAGAACCTGGAAGGAAGTGGAGGAGAGGGGAACAAAACCAAACCACTGGCCCCCTGCCCCCCCAGCAAGCACACTCAGGCACAGGTAGTGCCTGATCTTTCCCTCTGGCCCCAAGATCCCAGATGCTCATTGAGCTCCAGCAGCTCCAGGCACCCTGCAGCTATGACACCCTTGTGCCCAAAAAGAAATGTGGAGTCTGGTTTGGGGCCATAGAGTAGCTCAGTGAGATATCTAGTTGAGGAGACCAGGACTGAATCACGTGGCTCCTTGGTGAGCATCAGATCTGTTGCCTGAAGATAGCTGGGGCACCGAAATGTCAACAGTGGCATGGGCATTGTGAAGGAGAACTGAGTTGTTGCTCCTGGGAGCCTCAAAGCCATCATTCTGTCCTGTAGTTATCACATGTCTTGTGAGTTGGAGACCTGTTTCAGTCAACCAGTAAGAGCTTCAAGGCCAAACACCACCTGGATGTCATCAAGCCTTGGAGTGATGAGTGAGTTCCCCAACAAGCTTCCTTGGGGCTCAGGGATTCTTTGGGCTAAGCTTGGACTCAGGTTTTCTGACATCTGGGATCACAGCTCCCAATCTGTGACTTGGGCAAGTCACTTCATCTCTGGGGATCAGATTCCTCTTCTGTGAAATGGAGTAATATTTCAGTTGGCACTCACAGGTTACTGTTGATGACCCAAGCACATAGCTGTGTGCCTGGTGCACAGATTGCAATGGAACCCTCAAGGTAGGCTGGCCCCTCCATCCAGCTGCCACGCCCCTGATGCAAAGTCCAATGGTATCATCACCTCTCACTCCAAGATCCAGCTCCAGAGTGGCCCTGACTTCAGTGGGGACACAGCTGACTCATCTCCCATACACATGACTGGCTCCTCAATCTTTGAGGTGGAAATCCATCTGGGCCATACCCCAGAATCCCAAGATGTCCAGGAAACATGGTGACTGTCCACTTCTTCTCCCTGTCAGCCCTTGACTTCACCCTCCCTCTATTATGCCGCTTTCCCTTCTCCCCTTCCACAAAGAGGTCAAATATTGTCAGCTCCTATAGACATTTTAAAGCCACATGCAGCTGCTAGAACAAGCTTCAGGTTTGAGGCAGCTGAGGGTCTGGACCTTGCTGACCATGGCTGCATCCTTGATCCCAGAGCAAGCCTAGTGTGCCATAATTTGTTGTCCAGCACATCCTCCTCTCTGATATCAAGAAGGTATATGTTGTGTGTGTTCACTGATAGCTAGGGTATCCTGGAGGTTGGACAAAGACACTCCCCATGGACAAGCTATCTCCTGTGATTGAGAGGGAGGAGACACAAGTTTCTCTTCTCAGTCCCCACCATCTTCTGCATGGTCTCCTTTTGTCCCTGTGGCCTTGGAGGTACAAAGCAGCCAAGACAGAGATATAAGTTCTTGTAGGAGATGGGGAAGGAATGATTGGAAAAGATACCCCTCATTCCATGGTGGTGGCACTGCAGGAGTAGGACAAGACAATGAGGTCCTTATAGACCCAACCCTGACCAAAGTTTGGAAGCCCCTGCTCTGTACTGAAGTGGCTCCAGAGGGTCTGGGGAAGCCAGCTCCATGACCCATGCACTGAAGGCCTGTCCCCTGATCTACCCCAGGTGACCAGCTAAGATAAGACTCCAACAATGAACTCCAAGACCATGGACAAAGACAAAACCCAAGCTAATGAGGATGAGTCAGAGTAACATGAGCTGCTGTAAATCATTTCACAGGATCAAAGTAAGTTGAGGGGACAACAAGTTGGAAAGGGTGGTGGTGGAGGGAGTGGGCCTGAGTACCATGTCCCCAGCCCAAGTATCCAAGGCCCTCTGACCCCAATGATCCTGTCACCAGGGTAGTTTGGCATCCTGCACACACAAATCAACTTTCTCCAGGTTTTGTACCCTTCCCTGTGTGTGACCCAGGCATTGCGAAATCAGGTTCAAAGCTAGCATCATGAAGGTGCCCAAAGAAAGGGCTTTTAAACTTAGGCCAATTCAAAGGGCATCCTCTGGACAGGAGGAGTTGATTACATCTCCAAAAGCATCATAACTGGCGGACACAACCACCAAAATTCCACGTCTTTATTATACTAAAAACTAGAAAAAAATCTCTTTGATCCCCTTTAGAGGATCAAAAGAGCCAACTCAGTATTCTACTAACTGGGAAATGGAAAGAATCAAGAAGAATGGCACAGACCTAAAGCCAGACTGCCTGGGCTCCCAAGTGTTTTGACCAGTTTTTCATGCCCCTGGGCCTGCTTCTCATCATTGTAGGGGACAGAAAGTGAGTCAACATATATGAACATATTATATATGTGCACCAATAAAGTTAACTGTATTTTCTTGTCAATAAGCTAATGACCTTCTACTAGCCATTAGCCCAGGCAAGTAAAAGTGACTACCACCCTTCCTAGAAGTTGGTTCTAAATCCTCTGTCATCTTCAGGGCAGGAACTGGGAGATGTGAGGTGTGATAAAGGGCAGAAGGCCCCATCCTACAAAAAAGGAAGACTGAGGACTGGAGAAGTTTAAGAAGTTGATTAGTACCCACACAATTGAGATAAGAACAGGAATTCCAGGTCAGCATTTCTTTCTAGCTGCCTCTAGGCCCGAAAGACAGGAAGAAAATAGGATCAACTAGTAGATATTTGTTCAGTGTCAGGTATTCAATGTTTGTACAGGCCTTCCAGGAACCTGCTCAGGAGGCTTGGCCAAGGTGGCCCTTCACTGTGCTTCACTAATCTTACCCTGGGTAGTGCTGGATTAGGGGGAAGTGCTCTGTGTTATAGAAAGCCTACTTCAAATCCAAGATCTTGAGTAGTGAAGGTAGCAGTGTGTGGGTGTGGGAGAATGGATGACCCCTTGGCAGCTCCATTCTGAGGTTGGCAGTTATGAAGTCAGAGTCACTTCAGTTTAATCTGTGCTTCTGCAATGTCTTTCTTTTAAGCAGGTGTTATTCAGAGGGGTCTTTGTTGTTCCTGAAGCTGTATTGGGGGATTCAAGTCCCTGCCTGAGGTTTGCTCTCATAGGGATACAAAGAGTTTGGGTGTCCTGTTGTCCACCAGGAGCACAGCTGACTGCCTCTCTGTCCCAGCCCTTGGTACTGCAGATCCCTGATAGGTTCAACATTTCCAAAGCCATGTGTTCTTCAGCCAATTATTATTTTCTCTTCAGCAACTGGAACTTCCCCAGGGAGGCCAAGGTAAAAAACAGAGCTATCTCAGCCTTTCTGCAGAGGAAACATAAGGGCCCCAATTTCCCAATGGGGAAATTCTAACTGTCCTGTGGTGAACACCAGCCTCAGGATTCCCCTTCCTGGGTCTGTCTGGCCAAGTAGGTTTTCTGTCCCCAAGCAGAATGGGCAAGGACAGGCTTGCCCTTTCTTTCCACTAGTCTGCATGAACCTCTCCTTCTGGCATGACCATTCCCATTGATTGTCTGTCTTGGGCTCCTGTGGACCATTTGCTGCTTTAGGCAACCCCTGCATTTCTCTCCTGGAGCCTGTGGATGAAGCCTGTGACATTCCAGTGGCCCCAGCCCCACATCCCCCCATGCTTGCTTCTCTTAATCTGCACCAAAGATTTTACATCAGGGCCTTTCAGAATGGAGGGAGTCTCAGCTTGATCCCACCCCAGTGCCCCCACTCTCCTGAAGTGGATGGAGAGACCCTCTTCACCAAACACACTCTTCACCCAGTGACTGAGAAGCAACATGGAATCTCATGCCATTGCAAGGGCCACATGTCACTGCTTCCTGGGCTTTATGGGACTAT
>JAQZBX010049756.1:0-12383 GCA_029593785.1 Cabassous unicinctus
CCCCTTTCATGTTTCTCCATCTGTCCCGACCGTGTCTTGCTTTCTTTCTGGTCCTGAATCCTGTCCAGGTGTATGTGTTGCATTTAGCTGTCATGTGTCATGTGTCTCCTTCAGTCTGGAAGAGCTCCCCAGGCTTTCATTGTTCCTTATGTCCTTGACCATCTTAAAGAATACAGGCTTCGCATTCTGCAGGATGGCCATCAACCTCTTTCCATCCAATGTTACCTTATGACTAGACACGGCTTACCCCAGACATGAGGCTAGCTCTTCTCTGTCAACATTAGGGCACACACAACATCTTCCTGTCCTAGCCTTAGTGATGCTAACCCTGGTCAAGCAAGTATCTCCCAGATTCTTCATTTGTGAAGTCAACAGTTTTCCCTTAGTATTTAATTAGTATTGTTTAGGGAGTTATTCAGGTATTAGTACAATTTCCTGTCTTTCATCACACCTCCAAATGCAAGCCACAGTTGGATTACTGTGACTGTGACATTCACTGTGATGGCTACTAGATATTGATTATCTGTTTCCATTATTCCTTCTACATTGATTAGTTCATCATTCTATGCTAAAGTTTGCCTCTTTCCCCCATTTATTACTTATTTACTCACTCATTTATTTGTTTCAGTGTAAACTGGTACATTTCTGTTTTACTCTATGGATTGCAATTAAACACTCATGATTTATTTTGATGTTGAGATTATTCTGGATTGGCTTCTTATTCTCATCATTCTTTGAGAATTTTTCTGCTTTCAGGCTCAACAAGGTATTCCAGGATCATTTTTTACTTTGCCTGTTCCCACCCTGGAGTTGGGAATTCTCCAAGGATCCCTAGATATTTTAGTGGGGAGAATGGTATTTAGAAACCTTGATCTGAGTGGGTGGAGTACCCATTGCCCCTAGGTCTTCTGAGTGGACACAGCTAGGAAAAGTACATACATATACTTGTGCATATGCACACACCTACACGGGAGCATATCATTAATTCTACATGAATGGGTGCACACTCAATCCTCATTATTCACAGATCCCATACGTGTGATTTTGGCTACTCACTAAAATTTATTTATAAAGCCAAAACCAATACTCACAGCATTTTCATGGTCATTTTTGGACATGGGCTGAGTGGTAAATAATTTGAATTCTCAGCTAAGGTGAAAAAGACAATGCTCTGCCTTCTTGTTTCATTTCTCATACTGGGAGCAAGTGTCCTTTTCACAGTACATGCACTCATGTGTTTTTCATGTTTGTGCTGCGTGTGTGTGTGTGTGTGATTCCTCTGTTTAAAATGACCCCAGTGTAAGGCCAAGTGCAAGAAGGCTGGCCTGTGACTTACAGAGAAACTATGTGTTAGATCAGCTTTGATCAGGCATGAATTATAGTGCTTTTGGCCACGAGTTCAATGTTAATGAATCAAAAATATAGATCATATAAGGTGTCTTTAAACAGAAACACTCATAGAACAAGTTTCAGTGCTGATTGGTTGATGAAAACATGGCGACCAGACGCTTGCAGGAACCTAACCCCTAAGGGGCAGAGGCTCAGTGTCCACTAACTCAGTGTTTCTGGAAACAGTTTAGGACATAAGTCCTCAAATAAAGAGAATCACCTGCATACGTCTATTAAAATGAGGTCATTCTGACATTTCCAATTCCAAGAGGACACGTGAGAGATTTTTCTAGCTTTCAGACTTTCCACATTTGTAAATCCTTTCACAGACAATGAGTAAATTGTGTCCATTTATCCCCCAATTATTACATATTTGCTCAAAGCCACAAATATTCCGATCACCCCGGCAGCCTCTCCAAGTTGTCGTCTCTGTGCGCCCCCACTGACTTACTTCCTGGGCTGGCACGCCCTTCCCCAATACCAACACGCTTCCCCAGGTGCTGGGTACATGGACTGCACCCTCCTGTTCATCACCCCACCTTCTGGAATGCCTGAATTTTGTACCAGGAAGATTATGGAAGGGAAGTAAGAATGGAAGGCTTACTAGATTTTTTGGGGGACTGCGGGGAGCGGTTACTTAATTTGGAGACTTTTTAAAGTTGAACAGTTTTTCATTTCTTTGATGCTCCTTTTTGGTCAGAGACCTAAGGATATGCTTTGGCTGCCTTTTGAGTAGGATCTCACCTCTCAGGTAGACCAGGTCTCCCGTCTTCTACTCACAGCTTCCTGAGTTTTCCCTGGCATAGGAGTCAGGTGAGGAGGAAGAGGAGAGGAAAGATGAGCAGGGCAAAGGCTGCTGAAACCCTGATTGTAATGGTCATGTAACTTTCGAAGTCTTTAGGGTAATAGCAACATCATGAATGTGCAATGATGCCATTTAATTGAGCAGATTCTGTGTGCCAGGCACATGCTGGGACATTTCCATTCTTCTCCAACCCTCACAACAATCATGCAACATGGGATTCCAAACTACACATTTTACAGATGAGGAAACTGAGGCTCAGAGATATAAAGCACATGACCCTGGCCATCCAACCAGGAAGTGGCAGAGATGGGATTTGAACCCAGGACTGTGGGTTCCCTTGTGCTTTCCTCATTCTGCCCAACCAGGAGGCACCAGGTTCTTGCTTTGTGGGCTCCTTATATGATTAGAAGGCCATGTGCCCCAAGGCCCTGTGCCCTAATACCCTCCTTTAGCTAGTGCTGATGGTTCTTCCTCACAATCTTTTCCATTCCACAACCCAACAGATCCTTCTAAGGACTTAAAGGGAGAGCTCAGGGGATGGGTCTACAAAGGGAGCCCTCTGTGTCCTCCCCAATCCCACAGCCCAGACAAGATCCATCTCCCCCTCTGCCGAGCCCTGACATTCCCATGCGGCACCTGTCTGGTCTTGGGGGTGTGTGTTTATCTGGGAAGGTGGAGTAGGGTTGGATCTGCCATCTACTGGGCTCTGTGTTGGGACAGTACCCTGCTGAGGGCTTTCTTTATTGGGGTCTCACCTAAATCTCTGCAAACCTGTGAAGGAGAGAGTAGGAGCCAAGTTTTACAGACCGTGAAACTGAGACGTAGAGAGGGAATGGGACTTGTCCAGGGCCCCACCATCAGGAAGGAGCAGAGCTTGGATTTGAACCCAGGAGAGTCTGACCTCCAAGGCCTTGTTCAGTGTTTAATTTTTTTCCCACAAGAGATGCTTGGATAAGAATGTGCTGAGCACTACTGGATTGAGAGCAAGAGTTCAGATGCCCAGTCTGTTATTGCCCTATTGTCCTCTGCTGCCCCCCAACACCCCAGTTGGCTGCACTTGACTTTTATTTTTAGGAGGTACTGGGGAATGAACCCAGGACCTCATATATGGGAGCAGGTGCTCAACCACTGAGCTACATCTGCTCCCCAAGGAGAGTTGTTATTTTTTGTTTCTTTGTTTTTAGGAGGTACTGGGGGCCCCGCACTTGACTTCTGAATAGCTGGTGCAGCTTCCTTGTAGAGTCAGGACTGAAGAGTCCTTTGAGCTTTGAGCCAGGATCTCCTCTATTCCACATGGAGAAACTGAGGCCCAGATGGGACAGGGAGTTGTCCAAGTCCATCAACTCTGGGAGCACCATCCACCTCAATGGATTCTGCTCATCCTTCCTAATAAAAGTCCCTCCACCAATCACTGGGACTTGGAGCAGGGGATGGAGGAAAAGGGTTATGGTCTCTGGGCAGTCAGGACCTAGAAGACGAGGGCTGTAGCTGCTGTCCCTGCAATTTTATCCAGACAGTTCTTCCTCCAGAGTGGGTCCCCCCAATATTTCCCTCTGCCTTGACCGCCTCACCCGTCACCTGGCCATAGCCTCAGAGCCCCTGGAAGCCCTCTGGTCCACAGCCTTAATTTTTGCCTCCTCGCTAGCTTCCCTGCAACAGAGGCCATACCTGAGAATTGGAACCAGGAGTCAGATCAGCTGAGAGACTCTTGAGACAGGCCCGGGGAAAATTGTAAACTCTGGACAAAAGCCTCTGTGACTCTCCAGGTGTTAAGTTTGGCTCTGTAAGTGGTGGGCCTGGGGCTCCCAGAAGTTCCTGGGAATAAGGACAATAGGGGGGTGAGAAGCTCGAGCTGCCCCTGCAGACCCCATCTCAGCTCAGAGCCTTCTCCTATAATGGCCCCATGCAAGCTCCAGTGACCTTCCTCCACCCACCTGATGCCTTCTGGTGAGGGCAACGTGAGGTGGGCAGGGGTGGGTCGGATCCTGTTGGCCTCCTTCACTCTTAGGAGCTCATGCCCCTCTGAATGACGGTCTCTCACAGCCCCCCTCACTTCCATCCCATCCCATAGTTGTCCAGGAGACAGGGTTCTAAACTGACCATTGATACACACAAGTGACATGGGTGAAAGCTCCTCACCTGAGACCATGAGCTCCAGGGGGACACTGGGCTGAGACAACAGGTAGGGGGAGGTGCTGCATGAGCCGTAGCACCTGTAAGTCCCCCAGTGAGCTGAGGTCACAGGGCTCATGGTGAAGTCGGCCAGGTACAGGTGAGATTGGTGCTGGGATCTAACATGCGGGGTGGGGGGTATCAGCTCCCCCCTCCTTGTACAGAAGGAATGTATCAGAGTGGTTCACAGAGTGACACTGGAGGGTCATGTTCTCTCCTGAGGACACATTGGGGCCTGGTTGGGTAGAGAGGGAGGGTGTGGAAGGGAGCTCTCCTAGAGAGAAGAAGGTGGGTGAGGGGCTGCCAGCCTCCACCTGGGTTCTGGACAGAGGTTTCACTAGGACCCCTCTCTGAGGACCTCTCAGTCTCTGTCTGTGTCTCTCTCACCCCCTCCCATTCTCTTTCTGTCTCTCCTCTCTTGTGACCCTCACTCCCTGACCTGAAGCATCTCACCCTGGGTTCCCCCTGGCAGGGTCTGTGCAGAGTCAGGGTCCTGGATGGATCTGGCTGGGGCCCCCTCACCTGCGATGGGGACGTCCAGGGGCTCACTGGGGGCCGACCACTCGGAGGAGACATTGTGTTTCCACCGTAGCATCTGTACGGGCCCTCGTGGGTGTGGTCCACTTGGACCAGAGGGAAGTCGACCTGAGAGAGCCCAAACTGGGGCTGCCGGCCGAGGCGCAGGGTGAGGCCATGTCCCCCATTCCTGGACATAGCGAATCTGTCATAGCTGACGTCAGAGCGACACTGGAGGGTCAGGCTGTGTCCTGAGGCCACGATGTGGTGTGTCTGGGCCAGGAGAGGCAGCTTCCTGGATATACCTGGGGGATGCAAGCATGGACATGAAGGAGCTGGCTTCTCCCACAGAACCCCATCTTCTTCTCTAGGGTTTTGGGGTCTCTCACTGTGTGTCTGTGGCCCCAGGATGCCTGTGCCTCACTGTGTCACTTTCTGTTTCTTTGTCACAGGAGCCTCTGCTCTTCTTGTACCTTCTCACTTGGGGCTCCCCTGAGGACAAGTCTCCCCTTTAACACAGGCGAAGGTCTGGGACATAAACACTTCATGGGGCAGGAATGGGACTTCCTCACCTGGAACCTGGAGCTCCAGGGCGTCACTGGGTTCTGACCACACCTGGGGGCTGCTCCTGTAGTAGCTGTAGCATCTGAATGGCCCCCTGTGGCTGGGGCTCACGGGCCCCATGGGGAACAGGGCCTGGGACTGCCCACTGGAGCGTGGCTGTGCGTCCAGGGTCCAGGAGCTCCCGTGTTCTCCTTCCTCAGACAGAGCAAACCCTCCAGACCCCAAGTGTGAGCCACACTGGAGGGTCACGGTCCCTCCTGAGGTCACCACGGGGCTTGGCAGGGCAGAGAGGGTGGGTTTGCTGTAGGTTCCTAGGAGAGAAGGAGGAGCTGTGTTCAATGGGGCTCACCCCTCCCCATTTCCCCAGGGTGAGCTGTGAGAGGGGAGACACCCCCTGAGAGCAGACCCCGTTCCTGAGGGCAGAGTCTAAAGCTGGACCCCTGAGTGTCCTCTCACCTGTCACAACCAGCTCCAGGGGCTCACTGGGTGCTGACCAGCCTGTAGAGCTCTGAAAGGAGCAGTGATACCGTCCTGCTTCGTGCTCTGTCATGGATGAGATGGGGAACTTGGCCTTGTCTCTGAGCTCCAGTGGGTTCTGTCTGTCCCAGGGTGCTGGGCTTCCCTCTCTATGCAGACGGTACTCCTTGGCCTTCAGGGTCCCCTGACACCAGATGGTCACGGGCCTCCCCCATGTGGTCACAGAGCCTGGCTCAGCCCAGATGGTGGGTGTGGGGAGGGTCCCTGGGAGGGAATCAAGGTCGGATTTTAAGGGGATTCTTCACTTACCTTGGTTCCCCCCTCTCAACTTCTAGGCCCCTGCCAGATTTATCACCCTTGTCCCAGATCAAGGAGGCTGGAAATTCTGGGGTCAACTCACCTGCCTGCACTGGGGTCCTCTGGCCCAGACTCAGCTCTGGAAGAGAGTTTCAGGTGGGAGATTTTCACCCTGAAGCCTGAGCAGCTCCTCTCCTCCCCTTGAGCCTCCAAGCCCTGGGGTCTCCTGGTGGACCAGGGCCTGGCTGTGGGGCAGGGACCCTCCAAGATTGGTGCTTCCCCTCCCCCTCTCAGAGGGTGGGGGTCATGGCGTCTCCTCCCACTGGGTCCAGCTGTGCAGATGGATAAGACCACAGAGCCCAGCAGGATGGACAGACACACAGGATGTGGCCACTGGGAGGCTGGTCCTACCCGTCACGGGGTTGTCACATCAGCCTCACAGGAAGGGGAACAGCCCTTCCCGAGGAGGTTGTCTCTTACTTTCCCAGGGTGGGGCTGAGAATACCAGACTCTCTGGAGACATTTCAGACGGAAATGAGGTCTCCCTTGACCCTGACCACTGTCTGCCTGATCTGCCCTCATCTCAAAAGGACCAGGGCATAGCAGTCAAATAGACCCTGGTGCCAATCCTGGGTCTGCCCTCCTGGCTGGGGGTGATGAGGGCACCTCCCTCCCTATTGGAGCCTCCCCTGGGGGGTCTTCTTCCCTCCTTCAGCCCATCCACTGCAAGTCAATTGAAATGATTCAGGCTAAGGAGCAGAGAGAAAAAAAAAAATTATAGGTCAACAGAGCCTGAGAGACCTTTGGGAAACCATTAATCATACCAATACATGCATGACTGGAGTTCCAAAAGGAGAAGAGAGAAAGTGGCTGAAGGAATATTCAAAGATATAATGGGAGAGATTGGCAAAAGTGGTAAAAAGCATGGTCCAACTATATGCTGGTTACTAGAGACTCACCTTGAATTCAAAGCCACAAGTAGGTAGAAAGTGAAAGGAGGGATAAATATACCATGAAAATAGCAACCAAGGAGACCTGAGAAAGCTATACTAATATCAGAAAATAGACTTTAAGTCAAAAACTGTTATGAGTAATAAAAAGGGTCACTACATTCTGGCAAAGGGTCAATTCAACCAGAAGATAAAACAATTATAAATATATTTGCAACTAATGGCAGAGCCCCCAAATATATGAAACTTATATCGACAGATTTGAAGGGAGAAATAGACAGTTTTACATTAATAGTAGGAGGCTTCAATATATCACATACATTTGGATGAAAGTTCAATAAGGAAATAGCAGGCTTTAATGATATTCTAAACCAACTAGACCTAACAGACATCTATAAAACAATTCACCCAAAAGCAGCAAATACACATTCTTCTCTAATGCACAAAGATCATTCTCTAGGATAGACCATATATTAATCACAAAACAAGTCTCAAAAAATGAAAAAAACATATTGAAATCATGCAATGCATCTTCTCCCATCACAATGGAATGGCGCTAGAAATCAATAACAGTGGGGAAAATGGAAAATTCACAAATGTATGGAAATTAAATAACATACTGTTAAACAACCGATGGGTCAAAGAAGAAATCTCAAGGAAAATTAGGAAATATCCTGAAGGAAGTGAAAAAGAAAATGCAACCTACCAAAACTTATGTGATGCAGTAGAGGTAGTGCTGAGAGAGAAATTTATAGTTCTAAATACTTGAAAAGAAAGATCTCAAATCAGAGACCTAACCTAACAACTGGAGGATTTAGTAAAAGAAGAGCAAGCTAAACCCAAAGTGAAAAGAAACAAAGCTTAGAGAACAGATAATGAAATGGAGAATTAAAAAAACAGAGAGCTTCAGCAAATCAAAAGTTGGTTCTCTGAAAAGATCAATAAAATCAACAAACCTTTAGCTAGACTGACAAATAAAAAAGAAAGAGTTCACAAAAAATTAAAATCAGAAATGAAAGGTTGTCATCACTACCAACCCCAAATAAATAAAAAGGATTATAATAAGATACTAAGAACAATTTTTGCCAACACATTAAATAACCTGGATGCAATGGACAAGTTCCCAGAAGCACACATACTATCCAAACTGACTTTAGAAGAAATAGAGGATCCCAACAGACCAATAACTAGTAAAGTGATTCAATCAGTCATCAAAAACCTTCCAAGAAAGCAAAACCCAAGACCAGATGGATTCACAGGTGAATTTTACCAAACAATCCAAGAATTAATTCCAATCCTACTTAAACTCTTCCAGAAAACTGAAGAAGAGGAAACACTCCCTAAGTCATTCTATGAGGCCAACATCACCCTAATACCAAAGCCAGATAAAGATACCACAAGAAAATAAAATTATAGACCAATATCCCTTGTGGATATAGATGCAAAAATCCTCAACATAATGTTAGCAAACTGAACTCTACAGAACATGAAAAGAATTATACACCACAATCGAGTGGGATTTATCCCAGGTATGCAAGGGTGGTTCAACAGAAGAATATCAATTAATGGAATACAGCACATTATCAGAACAAAGGAAAAAACACATAAGCATCTCAATTGATACAGAAAAGGCATTTGACAAACTCCAGCAACGCTTCTTGATAAAAAAAAAAAAAAAAAAAAAAAAAAAAAAAAACTTAGAAAACTAGGAAATAGAAGGAAATGTCCTCAACATGATCAATGGCATATATGAGAAACTCACAGTTAACATCATATTCAGTGGTGAAAGACTGACAGCCTTCCTCCTATCAAGGGGAACAAGACAAGGATGCCCACTGTCACCATTGTTATTCAACATTGTACTGGAATTTCTAGCCAGAGTAATTAGGCAAGAAAAAGAAATAAAAGCCATGCAAATTGGAAAGGAAGAAATGAAACATTCTCTGTTTTCAGATTACATTATCCTATATACCGAAAATCCTGAAAAAATCCACAACAAGGCTCCTAGAGCTAATAAATGAATTCAACAAAGTGGCAGGAACAAGATCAACATGAAAATCACTGGAGTTTCTATACACTAGTAATGAACAATCTGAAGAGAAAATCAATACAAGCATTCCATTTACAATAGTAACTAAAAGAATCAAATATATAGGAAGAAATTTAACCAAGGATGTAAAGGGCTTGTACACAAAACCACAAAAAACATTGCTAAAGAATCTCTTAACAGAGATTAGGAAGCCCCAGATAGTTTCTTTTCCCTTCTGGGATACCAGATGCCTTCTTCTATTCAACTGGGAAAACTGGGAAGTACATAGGAGAAGCAAGTAGAGAGGAAAAAGTGGGAGGAGTTGAGCCAGATCCTCAAAATGATCCACTCCCACATCTCCAAGGGCCAAATTATATCGTTTAAAGGCAGATGGGTTGGAGCAAAGGATTCAGGTGAAGCCCCTAAACCAGGTGAAGTGGAGGAAGGACCCATGCAGAGATGGGAGGAGCTAAGATGGCCACGAGTCTTCACCCTTCTCATCTCCTCAGCTCTAGGATTTCACAGGTCACTGCTTCTTAGATGTTAACTTCAACCTCACAGCTCAGAGTAGGGACTCCAAGGAGGCTTGAACTGGTATTAGCATCCGATGCCGAAGAACCCAGGTCAGTGGATGCCACCTGAAGTTCAGCAGAGGGAAGGAACTGATGTTTATAGAAGCTGACCTCACAGCTGGCTCAGCTCACCTGAGAAGACGGGGTTCTCTATTCCACAAAGAAATAAAGGACAGAAGGCTGGGGTGGGAATCAGCATGGGTTAGTAGGGATTGCTGGTCTCCAGGTCTGGGGACAGAGACACAGAGAAAAAAGGGTGAAAGGGTGAACAGCACCAAGGGCTGGGAAGCCGTCTTGAGGCAGGGGTTGGGGGTAGGGTGGGGAGCTCCTTTGCCTTGAGGCTCTTCTGCTTTCCCTTCTAACCATTCTCATCACTCGTTCCTTAGTTTTCCTCCCACCCCAAAACTGTAAATATTATTGAGTTATAAGAGCGCTTCAACTAATGTAGATGAAAACCCTTTATCCATAAGCGTTTTGCAAATATTTTCTCCCACCCTATCTCTTGTCTTTTCATTTTTTTAAACAGCATCTTTTGAAGACCAATAGTTTTTGGTTGTTTGTTTGTTGTCTGTTTGTTTGTTTGTTTGTTTGTTTACATGCACAAACTAGCCTTTATTGATTACAGTGGGATTAAAGAGAGGAGAGGACACAACAACTCCCTGGGGCACAGTCCAGAAAGTGTTTTTTAGGGTCTATTTCATCTAATATAAGTATAGCTACTCTGGCTTTTTTTGTTTGTTTGTTTTTTGTTGTTGTTGTTGTTACTGCATGTGTGGAATATCTTTTTCCAACCTTTCACTTTCAATCTGTTGGTATCCTTGGGTCTAAGGTGAGTTTCTTGCAGACAGCATATAGGTGGCTCATATTTTCTTATCCATTCTGCCAGTCTGTGTCTTTTGATTGGGGAGTTTAATCCATTAAAAATCAATGTTATTACTGTAAAGGCAGTTCTTATTTCACCCATTTTGACCTTTGGGTTTTATCTGTCATATTTTATTTTCACTACTCTTTTGAGACTTTTAGTTACTTTTACTGATATAATCTCCATTTCTAGACTCTCTTCCAAGCCTCTCTCTCCTGTCTTTACTTTTCAGACTGTAGCACACCCTTTAGTATTTCCTGCAAAGCTGGTTTCCTGGTTACAAACTCTTTCAGTTTCTGTTTATCTGTGAATAGTCTAAACTCACCCTCATTTTTAAAGATGATCTTGCTAAATATAAGATTCTTGGCTGGAAGTTTTTCTCTTGCAGTGTCTTAAATATATCTTACCGCTGTCTTCTTGCCTCCATGGTTGCTGATGAGAAATTGGCACTTAATCTTATTGGGCATCCCTTACATGTTATGCATTGCTTTTCTCTTGCTGCTCCCAGAATTCTCTCTTTGTCTTCGGCATTTGGCATTCTGATTAGTATGTGTCTTGGAGTAGTCTGTTCGGATTTATTCAGATGGGAGTACGTTGTGCTTCTTGAACATGGATATATCCATGTCCTTCAATATGGTTGGGGAACTGTCTACCATTATTTCTTCAAATATTCCTTCTGCCCCTTTTCCCTTTTCTTCTCCTTCTGGGACACCCAGGACACATATGTTTGCATGTCTCTTGCTGTCGTTTAGTTCCCTGAGACCTTGTTAAATTTTTTCGGTTCTTTTCTTCATCTGTTCTTTTGCATGTTGGCTTTCAGAGGCCATTTCTTCAAGCTCATCAATCCTTTCTTCTGCCTCCTCAAATCTGCTGTCATATGCCTCCAGTGTATTTTTTTTTTTTACGGTTGCATGATTCACTTAATTGAACCTCAGAAACATAACATTAAAGAAAAAGAGAAAATCACACAAAAATTTATATGATATTATATCTTTATGTGAAATTCATAAAGATGAAAAACAGTATATTCAGAAAATATATTGAAAATGCTATTTAAAAAGACAAAAGAAATATTTATCATGAAGGCAGAACAGTGACTAATTCTGGAGAGAGGAAAAAAGGGCACATAAAATATTTCTAAGATAGTAACAAGATTCTTCTTCATAACCTGACTGTGCATTCATTAGTGTTTGTTTTCTCCAGTGTATTTTTAGTTCTATTTATTGCACCTTTCATTCCCGTAAGCTCTGTGGTTTTTCTACATATGCTTTCAATTCTTCTTTGTGCTTTCGCACTGTCTTCTTTTTTTTTATATAGTTTAATGTATTTTAATAGCAAACTTACAGGAACAGCACAGAAGACAGACAACATTAAAAACATGTACTTGCATGTTGGACAACTCAGTAAGAAAAGTACAGTGAGTGGATGGAATCTACTGTATGATAAAAATGCTACAAACACCATTTAGTTGCCATCAATAAGAAATTTACTTGTTTTTAAAAAATCCAAATGCTGGTTTTGTCTAGAAAAATTTAACAGGTTTATTTATAATTGTTATAAAGTTGAACTGTTGAAACTTGTTCACTGGAACATTTTGACTTGCATTAATGCTTTATGTCCCCGCATTTATATTAAAAATTCACACACAAATGAAAATGGAAAAACTGCCAAAACCTGATTTCTGTCCCCTATTTTTCCATTCACAATCATATACTTAGGTACCTTTTGACCCCATGGAAAAAAAATATCT
>JAQZBX010049757.1:0-19835 GCA_029593785.1 Cabassous unicinctus
GGTGCCCATCTACCACATGGGAGGTCCCAGGGTCGGTTCCTGATGCCTCCTAAAGAAAATGAGCAAGACAGCGAGCTGACGCGACAGGCTGGCGCAGCAAGCTGATGCAACAAGATGATGCAACGAGATGACACAACAAGGAGACACAGTGAGGGACACAACAAGCAGGGAGTAGATGTGTCTCAAGAGATTAGGCATCTCCCTTCCACATGGGAGGTACCAGGTTCAGTTCCCAGTGCCTCCTAAAAAGAAGATAGCAGACACAGAGAGCACACAAAAAACAGAACAGAGAGCAGACAGTGAGCACAAACAACGAGGGGTGGGGGGAGAAATAAATAAATTAAATTAATCTTGAAAAAAAAAAAGAAGAGAAGGTCCTTAGCTCAGCTCAGCCACTCACTAGCTCTGGGAACTTGAGCAAAGTTCATGGATCCTTTCTAGAACTCCATGTCTGCAAAAACAGAGAGTGAACTAGATCAGTGGTTCTCAAACTTAGCCACATAACAGAATCACCCAGAAACGTTCCAAAACCTGACCACTTAATCAGTCTGGGGTATGACCTGGGCCTGGGGATTTCTAAAAGTCCCCAGGGTGATTCTAATACACAGCAGTTTGTGAGCCCTGAACTGTGATGTTGTCTGGTTCCTACCACCTGCAGGTTGGCCCAATGGTGACTTTGAGTGACGTCAACCAGAACAAACTCCTGGGCCTCTAGCTCCAGCTGCTGAGTGTGGGAGTTGACCTGGATTTATCTAGCTCCTTTTGTATTATTATTATTCTATGACTTGGTTCAGTTGTTTGTTCATTTAACCACTGGGCTGAAATCCCATCTTGGGCTGGCAGTTTTTCCCAGCTGGAGGAGGTAATATGATAGTCCCTGCTGGGTTGCTTTCAGGCTCTTAGCCTCTCCAAAGCAAATGTACTTCTCTGTCCCTTTCAGCTGTAGCATGTAAGAAGAGAGGACTCCAGTCCTCACAGGCACTTCCTTTCTAAAGGATTGCAAACAATGAAATAGCTCTCAGCTTGCTATCCAGGTAAATTCAAGACAAATTTAGAAATGTAGGACTTAGACTATCATTTGACAAAATGGAGTAAGCATTTGCTTTGTTCTGTTTTGTTCTTCTACTATTTTATCCCCTCACTTCACCCCCCACCCAGGCCTTTTTCAAATTCCTTAAGATATAATCCATGAAGACAGGTAGTATTTTCAAAGGCCAAAGCTCCCTGAATGCTGAACTCCAGTAACGACCCAGGCAGCTGAACTCCAGCTCAGGCAGACTAGCCCAGGTGAATCGTTGGCAGGAGGGTCTCCTCTAGCACCCAGACCTGCTGCGAAGCTGCCAGCCCTCCTTTTTACAAATCCTCCCTAAACTCTGAGAAGCGCCAATGAGCAGATTTAAGTACAGCTTGTGCCTAGGCGCAGCGCTGTCCTTTTGAAACAGAAGGTGAGCCACAAGGGTAACGTTCAATTTCCTAGTAGCCATATTCAAAAACTAAAAAAGTAGATGAACTTAATTTTAATAAATATTGAATTTTACCCAATATATCCATAACATTATCATTTCAACACATAATCAATATAAAAGCTTATTAATGAATATTTGACTTTCTTTTTTTCTATCCTGGCTTTGAAATCCAATGTGTATCCTGCCGCATATCTCAATTTGAACTAGATGCATATAGTGGCCCATGTATGGGACAGCAAGCCTCAGGCTCCTGCACGCTGTTGCAGACTGGTAGCAGGAAAGAGGGAGGGCAGGGGCATGGAGCTCACTGTATTTCTTTAAAGGAATAGGAAACAAAAAAACATGTTGGCAAATTTCGTTGTCAAAAGGTGGTGTGGTGGGTGAAGTGGAATAAAAGGCTTTGGGTCAAATAGTTCTGGGTTCATATTCTGTTCCTATAATTTGAAGTCATCTGATTTCAGGCAAGTTACTTTATTCTTTTTTCACTTAAACATTGTATTTACTTTTTATTAAGAAAATTTCAATCATATAAAAAAGTAGTGAGAATAGTATAATAAATGTGTGCCCACAATTCAGACTCAACAATTATCAACTCATGGTCAACTGTTCAACCGTCTTTCATGTAAACCCCCATCCATATTATTTTTAAAATTTGTATTGTGGTAACATAAATACAACATAACATTTCCCATTTTAAACACTTTCAAATAGACAGTTCAGTGGTGTTAATTATACTTATAATGTTGTGCTACCATCACCACCATCCATCACCAAAACTTCCATCACCCTAAACTACTTTACTTTTCTGAGCTTCACTTTCCTCAACTGGAAAATGGGGGAAATTCCTCTTCCTCAGACTCTTATAAGGATTAAAAAGAAAACATGTGAAAGCATCCAGCAGAGCCTTGACCACAGAGTGGTCACTGAAGAAATGTAAGCCACTTGCCAACTTGTGTCTCCCATGGTGGTTTGCATACTGCAGGTAATCAATAAATATTTGTTGAGGTCACTATAAAATTATAACATTATGAAAGCAGCAGTCTTGGAGCATTTAAAAAAAAAATTTTTTTAGGAGGTACCAGGGATTAAAACTGGGACTTTGTGCATGGGAAACAGGCACTCAATCACTGAGCTATATCCCCTCTCCTCTGGCTTTTTTGTTTGTTTGTTTTTAGGAGGTACCGGGGATCAAACCTGTGACAGCGTACATGGGAAGCAAGTCCTCAACCACTTGTGCTATATCTGCGCCCATGAGGAAAGCTCAAGAGCATTAAGCCATACATGCTGAAATAAGTCCGTGTGCTGTTATTTTATCTGCGTGTTTTCCTCTAACTTCTCTGACTTCTATACAGGAACTGCTTTTTGGAGCAAGTTGCCACACCAATTGTTAAGATGGGTGCAAGATTTAACTTTAGCTTTACTTTAAGTCTTCTTTTAGATAACTTTTCTTTATTAAAACAGAAGGCTGTGATTTTCTTCTGTCTCAGACTCCCACTATTTCATGAAAAAAACAACCTCCCTCCACTCTCTGCTTCTGAAAAGTTCCCTGATAATTACTAGTATCATTTCATGGACTCTGGTGAGACTTACTGCCTGCCTTAATAAGAAGAGTAAAGGCTGACAATGGAAAGAAATACAGAGGAAGACCTATATGGAGTTGGCAGTGTTAGGAAATCATTATATTACTACTTTTAAAATCTGCATAGTGTCAAATATACTTAAAAATTTCAAAAGGCAAAAATATTTAATTTAAAAACAGTTTTGGCTCAGGCCAAAAGCCAAATTATAAACATAGAATGATCTGGTGGCCACTGTATTATATTGTACAATCTGGTTCTTTTCTTTTCTTTTTTTAGTCATAATGAGGGATTTCCAAGAGATCCAAGAGCTTAAACTAGAAGAGAGGGAAAGAGAGGCAAAGCTTAAATTAAGAAGAATTGGGATTAGCAAATCAGTAAATATTTGCTTTTGTTTTGCCAGACTTGGAGTTAGCAGGGTCAGAAACAAGAAGTTCTTTTTTTGTGGCTATGCAATGACCAATTTGGGTATTATTTCCAATGCCTGGATTCTAACATAATATTTAAAGATAACAGAGTTAAATTCTACTAGTGTCCCTCAAAATTAGGTTCCCTCAAAAGCAGACCCCGAGACAAAAGACTTGAGGACAAGTCCTTTTGGGAAGTTGATCACAGCAAATACCATTGAACAAAGAGAAAAGGGATAGAGAAAGTCCAATAAATGGTATGTAAATGATCAATTTTCCCCTAGGTAGGGGCATTTGGGTTCAAGGTCACTGGCGATCCTCTGAGGATCCACAAAGAAGATACCACAGAATTGCCCCACTAGGAGACAGGGAAGCTGGGGTTTTTATCCACTAATTCTCCTCGTTAGTTTGCCTCTGAGGTTAAGTGCCTGGAGCTACCAGCCTGTGTTGAGCACACAAGCTTAACAGATGTCAGACACCCTCTGAACTGGGAAAAAAATCCCTGGCAGAAAAGCAGATGGTGCCCCACTCCTTGAGGTGGAAAATTGTGACTGTGAGGGAACTGTCCACCAGAGCTGCAGCTGAGATAGGGGAGAGGAGGTTGGAGGGGAGGCGAAAGTTGACCCCTAGTATCTCCATTTATTTTTTTTAACTTAACAACAGATGCATCTCATTAACTGATAATGAAGTTCTGGCATAGAAGGTTGTTGTTGTTTTGTTTATTATTTTTTTTAATTAAAAGAAACCCAGGACAACTAACAAAAGGATAATGATGGACAATGCCCATCCCCCACATCAGAGAGTATCTACAACTACAGGCAGGACAGTTCCACCCATCTACCCCATGGGATCTAAGCCCCCTCTCAATCAGAAGTAGAGTGGGCATCACCTTCCCAAAATCCTCTAGCTTGAGGAATGAACAAACCTAAGAGGGGAATGCATTTATGGACTGAAATAAACGTATTATTATTCTAGTAATGAAAGAATGAGCAACATTGACATAATGACAGTGGTCACCAGAGGTTCAGAGAGAAGGAAGAGGGAAGAATAGGTGGAACATGGGGCATTATTTGGACGTTGGAATTGTTCTGCATGGCATTGCAATGATGGATACAAGCCACTATACATTTTGTCAAAACCTGTAAAATTGTGTGGTGCAAAGTATAAACCTCAATGTAAACTATAGACCATGGTTAGTGGCAATACTTCAATATGTGTTCATCAGTTGTAACAAATGTACCACACTAAGGAAAGATGTTAATGGGGGAAAGTATAGGAGGGGGAGGGGATGAGGTATATGAGAATCCCCTATGTTTTTTAACATTTATGTATTCTAAACCTTCTTTAAAATAATAATAATAATAAAAACCATTTTGATCTTTGTCCAGACCCTCAGATTTCCCTGGAAAGGGAGCTATGCAACCAAACTGGCTCACCACCACCTGGTGGCAGTTTCTGGTATTGCAGGAAAAGAACATTGGTAAATAACATCCTGTGCATGAGTTCAATCTGATTTATTTTCTTGAAGAAAAATGCCACCGAAATGTAAGATGAAAATGAAGGCTTTTGTCAGGATGCTTTGTGTGGTGCCAGGAAATTTGTCTTTTTATTGCCCCAGTTTCCTAATTTGTAAAATAATATTACATAGGAAGATGAAAGAATGAAAGAAAATAATTATAGTATATTTAAAAATATATATCCTATATTGATGAAGATTAATTTTAATGAAGACAAAGAGATGGTGCTGAAGTGAAATGGAATATTTTACAGATTCAGATCAAACGTCATAACAACACAGATGGAAATGTTCCCAGATTTTAGTGACCATGCTGGGAAAACAACAACAGCAACAACTCTGATACAAGAACTTGTGTCTTCAACTATTGAGAAAATTGACCAGCTTTCTCTTTTATTACGGGACTTCTCAGAGCCTTTGCCCTATAGATGTGTCTTGGGAATTCCCAAGAAGGAGATTTAGTTTGCTGCTTTCCAAAGCTTAACAGTGGCAGTAATCAACAAATAGCTTATTTAATGCCTAAAATATACCCAAAGTATTTTAATTTCCTGGGCTGCTGAAAGCAGAAACCATAAAATGGATTGGCTTAAACAATGAGGACATGCTAGGTTACAGTTTGAGGCCAAGAAAATGTCCAAATCACAGCATCATCAAGGCAATGCTTTCTTCCTGAAGACCTGCTGGCTTCTCTGCCACATGGAAAGGCACATGGTGGCATCTGCTGGTCTTTCCCTTCTCTGCCAGGTTTCTTTGTTTTCAGCTTCTTGCTTCCCTAGCTTTTTTTCTCTCTCTTTATTCATTCCTTTTCTAAAGACTTCAGTAATAGGACCCAACCTGAATGAGGTGGGTCATACCTTAACTGAAGTAGCCTCCTCAAAAGGTTCTACTTACGATGGGCTCACACCCACAGGAATGGATTAACTTTAAGAGCTCGTCATTCTGGGGGTACATACAGCTTCAAGTCATCATAGAAAGCAAATAATTCCTTGCTTTGTGGGAAAACCAAAAACTACTCAAAGTTCAAAATATGCATTTGACTTTATTTCTAAGAGAGTATTTTAAAAAGTAAATAAAGAACACTTGCTCAAATGGTAATACTGCTTTACATGCTCTCTTTTTCATTTTTTAATGTGTTTAGAGAACACACAAATAACGGTAAATAGACTCAAACTGGTAAATAAATTGTTCTGGTATTTCTTCTTCACTTTTGAGTTTGGCTAGCCCTTCTCACCTCATCAAGTCTTAAGAAGATATTATCTTCTTTTACATAATATAACCATGGGTTAGATTATTTCAGGGTTGAAAAGAGAAGAACATATGCCCACAAATTAGAAAATTTAGATGGATAAATTTCTAGAAATACACAAACTACCTATACTGACTCAAAAAGAATTAGAAAATTTCAACAGACCAATAACAAGGATGTAAAAGACTAGAACACTGAAAGCTACAAAATGTTGGTGAAAGAAATTAGAGAACACCTAAAAAAAATGGAAAGACTTGCTATGTTCATGGATTGGAAGACTTAATATTGCTGAGATGTCAATACTACCCACAGTGATTTATAGCATCAATGCAATCATCATCAAAATTTCAGCAGACTTTTTTGCAGAAATGGAAATGCTAATCATCAAATTTATATAAAAGACTACAAAACAGATGTTATTCTCATTTTATCGATGAGGAAACTGGTTCAGAGATTAAGTAACTTGCCTAAGGTCACTCAACTTGAACTTACATCTCTAACTCCAAATGTTTTTCTATTTATGACACTATGTTTTTCCACTTTATTCTGAAAATTTTCAAACATTCAGAAAAGTGCAAAACTTTTACAGTGCACATCCATGTATTCATTGCCTAGATTCTACAATTGATATTGTACTCTACTTGTTTTATCATTTACTTATCCATCTATCAAACCAAATTTTTGATGCATTTTAAAGTTACAGATCCTATAATAATACTTTATCAACATTTTATTATGAATATTTTCCAATATACAGAAAAGCTGATTTTTACAGTGAACATCCATATATCTACCACCCAGAATCTTCAACTAGATTTTATTCTGCTTCCTTTATCATAATGTCCATCTACCCATCCTTACATCCATCCATCAATTCACCTTATTATAGAATTATTTTAATTTCCTAAATTATTTGCTGCAATCCCTGATGCTCTTCAGGAAAGGGAGCATTATTGCAAAGTTGTTCGCATGTATATAAAACTGTTATCTTAATTTGAAAGGAAGAGTTTAAATAATGTTTGTCTGTGTATGCTTTGACTGTTTTCTCACTTCTCTAACTTTCCTATCAGGTAAACTATAAAGATAGACGGACGCTTGAGGGGAGCTCACTTGTTTCTCTTTTGAGAAAATAAGAAAAATACTGAAATATTTTTTAGGCTATTAGAGAAATTGAAAAAAATAACAACAACAAAAATTTTATATGGAAGAGCAAGGAACCCCCAAATAGCCAAAACCACTTGACAAAGAACAAAGTGGGAGGACTCATACTTTCATATTTCAGAACTTACTACAAAGCTAAGTAATCAAACAGTGTGGTAATGGCATATGGTCAGAAAAAATAGACCAAGGGAACTGAATCAAGAGTTCAGACAAAAAGCCTCACATCTATTGATATTTGACAAGGGTGCCAAGCCCACTTAATTGGGAAAGAATGGTCTCTGCGACAAATGGTACTGGGAAAACTGGATGTCCATAGCAAAATAATGAAAGAGGATTCCTACCTCATACCACATACAAAAATCAACTCAAAATGGATCAAAGACCTAAATATAAGAACCAGAAGTATAAAACTCCTAAAAGAAAATGTAAAGAAGCATCTTCAGGGCCTTGTGTTAGGCAATGGTTTCTTAGACTTTACACCCAAAGCATAAGCAGCAAAAGAAAAAAACAGAAAAATGGAGCCTCATCAAGTTAAAAACTTTCGTGCAAAAAACTTTAACAGAAAAGTGAACACTAATGAAAGAAGTTGTTAATGTGGGGAAAAGTGGGAGGTCTGGGGAGTGGAGCATATGGGAATCCCTTATATTTTTTATGTAACATTTTATGTAATCTTAAGTATCTTTTAAAAATAAATAAAAATACATTTTAAAAAAAGACAAGTGAAAAGATAACCTACAGAATGGGAGAGAAATATTTAGAAATCATATATCTGATCAGGGTTTAGAACATATAAATAAGTCCTACAGGGAAGCGGATGTGGCTCAAGCAATTGAGCTCCCTCCTACCACATGGGAGGTTCCTGGTTTGGTTTCTGGTGCCTCCTAAAGAAGACAGCAAGCTGGTGTGATGGGCAGGCATGGCAAGCTGACACAACAAGAGACACAAGAAGAAAAACATAATGAGAGACACAACAAAGCAGGGAGTGGAAGTTCCCAGTGCCTCCTAAAGAGGATGAGCACAACAGCATGCTGGCACAATTGGCAGGCACAGCAAGCTGATGCAACAAGATGTCACAACAAGAGACACAAGGAGAAAAAACACAATGAGAGACGCAACAAAGCAGGGAACGGAGGTGGCTCAAGCGATTAGACACCTCCCTCCCATATTGGAGGTCCCAGATTTGGTTCCTGGTGCCTCCTAAAGAAATAAGGAAGACAGACACAGCTAGTGCAAACAACGAGGGGCTGGGGAGAAATAAATAAATAAATTTTTAAAAAACGTTTCTAAAAAGGTCCTGCAACTCAACAGCAAAAAGACAAACAACTCAATTTAAAAAATGGGCAAAGGTCTTAAAGAGATATTTTTCCAAAGAAGATATATAAAGGGCCAATAAGCATAGGCAAAGATGCTCAACATCATGAGCCATTAGGGAACTGCAAATCAAAACCACAATGAGATACCACTTTACACCCACTAGGATGGCTATAATTTAATTAAAACACATACACACAAACAGAAAATTACAAGTGTTTTCAAGAAGGCAAAAAAATAAGAACTCTCATGCATTGCTGGTAGGAATATAAAATGGTGAGGCTGCTGTGGAAAACAGTTTGTTGGTATATTAGTCAGGATTCTCCAGAGAACCAGAACTGACAAATACATACATATACATATATATACATATACATATACATACATTTATTATAGGAATTGGTCCACATGACTCTGAGGATTGGCAAGTCTGGATTCTGTAGGGCAGGCTGCAAGTTGGGAACTCTGATGAAGGTTTCAATGAATTCCCCAGGCTGGCTGGCTGAAGTAGAGAAAATAATTCTTTTTGACTGCTGAAATCGTCAGTTCTCCCTTTAAGACCTCCAACTGATTGGATGAGATTTCTCTCATTGCTGAAGGCAATCTTGTTGATTGTAGATGTAATTAGCCATAGGTGCAATCAAATGACTAATGATTTAAATCCATGAAATACCCTCACAGTAATAATCAGGCCATGCTTGCTTGGAAAAAAAACTGAAAACCACAACCTAGCCAAATTTTCACATGAAATTAACCATCATAGAATTGCCATATGACCTGGCAATCCCACTACTAGGTATATACCCAAAAGATTTGAAAGCAGGGACTCAAATAGATATTTGCACACCAATATTCATGGTAGCATTATTTGCAATTGCCAAAAGGTGGAAGCAACCCAAGTGTCCATCAACAAATGAACTGATAAACAAAATGTGGTGTATACACACACACACACACACACAATGGAATGTTATTCAACTACAAAAAGAATGACATTCTGGTACTTGTTACAACTTGGATGAAACTTTAAGACATCAAGTTGACCGAAATAAGCCAGACACAAAAGGACAATTGTATGACTTCCCTTATATGAACTACCTAGTATCAGCAAATACGTAGAGACAGAAAGCAGATTACAGGTTACCAGGGCCTGGGATGGGGATAAGGGATTGTTATTGCTTAATGTGTACAGAGCTTCTGTTTGGGGTGAAGAAAAAGTTTTGGTAGTAAATGGTGATTATGGTAACACAGTATTGTGACTGTAATTAATATCACTGAGTTGTACTCACGAAAGTGGTTAAATGGGACATTTTGTGTCATACCTATGTTAACACAATAAAAAATTTTTAATTTTGAAAAAAGGAAAGAACAATTGAAGTTCTGCTTCTTAAATAAAGTGAAATATATACTTAACCATATCCTCTCCTCTTTAATGTCTGAGGCTCTTTTGGGGAAGAATTGGGGGAGTTGAATTTGGTTGGTTGCCTTTTGTGTGTGAAAATAGACCTAAATGAATTTGTCTTTCTCCCCTCCACCCACTGACCCTTTTATTAGTAAAGTAGCAGTTTTGTTTTTTTGGTTTTTTGTTTTTTGTGTGTTTTTTTGAGGTACTGGGGCCAGGGATTGAACCTGGGACCTCATATGTGGGAAGCTGGCACTCAACCTCTGAGCCACATCAGCTCCCCTAAGTTGGTTTTTTGCTTTGTTTGCTTCTTGTTTGGTTTTTGTTTGTCTTTAGGAGGCACCGGGAACCGAAACTGGCACCTTCGGTGTGGAAAGCAGGCGCTGAACTGCTTGAGCCACATCAGCTCCCAGCTGCGATTAAAAATAAATAAATAAAAGGAGAGTGATAATAAGGACAGAATTTGTAAAATGTTTAATAATTCATTATAAACTATAAACTATCCAATTATATCAAATTTCATCCCCTTTATTGTTATTAGAGGATTTCCATTTTTTTGCTTTCTTCAGGAAAGGATATTCTAATAATCTCTTAGGCCAAATCAGATTGTTTATCAGATTCCTGGATGTCAGGGAGACAAGTGCTCTGTAAACATGCTGCCTGACTCAGCACTGCAATCTGCCTATTGTACCTTGAGCATTCACTTTTGAAGTATCAAATGGTTACTAATCATCCTGTCAATTATTGATAAAGGGGAACGAGCCTTGGTTTGATGTTTGTGCCTAAAAGCAAGTCCTCTGATTGACGAATAACTTACTTTAATGTTCTAAATCCATGGCCATGAAGTCGATGATTCATTACATTGACTGAAAAATCTAAAGTCAAGTTTCAGGAAATATCCATCCTGGCCTAATGACCCTGCAGGCCTGAGCTGTGGGCTCCAGCTTAGTACACACCAGTGGCATGCCTGGGTCATTCCTGGGCCTTGCAGACTTCCTGGAGGTGTGAGGAGAGAATGGGCTGTGACTACACTGAATGGCCTGCAGCTGCCACAACCAGATGTACTTAATGACCTGGAAAGGAGCAGTTTAAGGTCAAATGAAACCTTTGGAGACCTTTTGTCTTAGTCTTCAGATAACCACCTGATTTTTTTTTTAACACATCCCTAGGCTTTTCAAATCCTGTTCAGATACTTGCTGATTTTGTGTACTTGAGGGATGCATCTCTCCTTTGCTCAGCAAAATAAACAAATCCAGTTTTGTTTCAGACTGCAATACAGAGGTCTTCATTTATTTCCTTCTGTATCAGACAACAACAGAATACCTAACATGAAACCAAAGACCAATTATTGTAAACATTTATGGGGCACTTATAATAGGGATTGAAAATTCATGTACAATCAGGTGCCAGGCAGGTAACGTAATCAGAAGGGGTTGGAATACTACCGAGGCGATGGAGAGAACTCCCGCAGACTGGTGGGGACTTGCCACTCACAAAGAGGAGGCTGATTCGCAGCTCCAGGAATTGAGGCCCTTTGGTGATGCTAGCTCCCTGCTGCCACACCTTCAGATTCTTTTAGAATATTTGTAAATCTATCTTTAAAGGTAAACATTATCAGTGTTTAAAAGGGCCAAATAAAACATATCCACTGGCCAAAACATATCCTGTGTGCTGGCTGTTTGTGACTTCAGGTTTAAGATATGTTAGACATTGTGCAGGGCAATGGGAACACACAAAAAAGCCACCGTCTAGAAAGGAAACCAATACACACAGGTGCAAGCCAAAGTGCTATAATAAAGGAAGTTTCAAGGTTAAGCAGGGCATGGAAGAGCTGTGAAGTCACATAAGATCTAACTCTTGGCTGTTCTTGTATTTGCAATGTGTCAGACTACCTACTAGAAACTCCTATGTGTGCAGGGCGACAGCTGGAGTTTACAGTACAGCACAGGCATAGTGGCCCAGTAAGGTGAGCACAGAGATGCTTCCTGCTTCCTATTGTGGATGAGAGCATTCATTTTGGTAGCTTGCTGTTGACATTTTTTTTTTTCCTTGTTTTTAGCCAAACTAAAGATATAACACCATGGTTCTCAACCAGTGGTGATTTTGCTCGCCTGGGGATATTTGGCCACGTCTGGGGACATTCTGGCTCACTACAACTGTGCATGGAGGTACAACTAGCATCTACTAGGTACAGACCAGGAATGCTGGTAAACTTCCCACAATGCACAGGACAGCCCCCATAACAAAGAATTATCCAGCCCAAAATCTCAATAGTGCCGAGGGTAACAAACCCTGGTCTAGAGGTTTACGATCATGCATTCTACAGCAAATATTAGATGGTTTGACTCTATCAGCTTTCCAATGTACCATCACTAAGGAAATTTCACTCTCTCCTTCCTCCCACAGTGCCGAGCCTAACTAAGTCTTCCATCATGCAGGAGATTCTGCTTTGCCCTAGCTTCTACTCCCCAATTGATGCACACAAAGCCATCTCGGAGCTCAGCAAAGCGAATGGCCTCCAATCAACGGGATCCATGCTCCATAAAAGGCAATTTAATATAAAACATCCATTATCACTTAGTCATGCCCTTGAGGTTCCACCCTCACAGCCCAAGTTTCTTATAAAATATTTCTTTCCAATAAAAAAGGTGTTTTTCCAAAAGGAAGACTAGTGAATGAGATTTTCTTTAACTTTTTATTGGTTGTTTTAACTGGTTATTATAAACTTTGAAGTCATATTTGACACACAAAATCTAGCCCATCATTGTGGACCTTTGTCATAAAGCTGGTTATGAAATTCTAATTGTATTATTTAAAAATGTAGGAATTTGAAAAAATATATTGTAGGAACTGAAACAGCAACACATGCAAATACACATCAGATTAAGCTAACAAAGGTGCTATTTTCTCCTGTTTCCCAAAACTGCAGGGTTTTGTGAAGCTGCCCTAGTTTTTCTCACGGCGCTTTGTCAATTTTTGACTAAGTGCAGGCTGTTAAAAGGGATGTGGGGAGGAAAGAGGATCCCTGCCGTGTGTGTTTGTGTGCATATTAGCAATCTGGGGTGTGGGTGGATGGATGTTCCTACTGAGGAAAGAAAGTGAGACACTGTTACCTCCTTGGCCTTGGTTGACAAGACTGAGAAAAACTGGAAAATTCCCTCCTGGCTAGAGAACTCATTGCATAAATAAATTATTCCGCAAATTAGAATTCAAGTGAAGAGTACAGAAACTCAGCTTGATTTAGGTTCAGAGAAGAGCTTCCCTGCCCATCCGAATGCTCTTTCATTGATGGTCCTTCCATCCCTCCTTATCCTCTTGTGGTTCTCACTGAATGAACGGGTGATTTTAAAGTAAGTAGAAGATTCTTTCCTCCTTACCTATGAGGATAGAAACCAACATAATTCCCTGAGCCTGTGTCAAACAATACCAGGATGGGACATACTGTCCCTATGTTAAACAATAAGCAAAAACACTTATCTACTTGCTCCAGAAAATTAATATTCACTCCTGGAAGACAAGACTATGAGCCAACTAAAAGAGCTTACCTGTTGTTAGAGAAAAATGGCGCTCACTGGGACGCAGAGACTGATGACTGCTGGCAGAAAGTTCATTGGGATCTCCCAACAGAGGGGGTCTGAAGAGAAACTTCAGCCCACCAGTGGAAGGTGGTGGATATGAATTTATACAGTACATCAATAGGCAGGGAAACCGAGTACAGCCTGGGGCCAAATGGCCAGGGGGAAGTGGGTTAGGAGGTCTTGGAATGTGGGAGGTGTTGGGGAGGGAGTGATGGCCCTTATCTGCTCCATTTTGCTTATTCTTGGGAGAGGGTGGGCTGTGATGGGTTGCTCAACTGATTAGGGGGGTTATGGCTGAAGGCTGCCTTTCCTCAACCTATGCCACAGGAACGTTGATTCAGGTTCCTATGACCTTTCAATCATTGCAAACCTCGTAAGGGGGAAACTTTAACAGCTGTTAAGACTAACAGCTTGCTCACAAAATTGGCTTCAAGACTCTTGCCACATTGTGCTCACCAACCCAAAGGTTTATGTCGTAAACTCTGCCCAGTGCCAACCAGTAACCCAGTTTCTAAGACTTGCCTTAAAATAACCAAGATCAGGTGCTAAACTCCTCTCCTACTTCCTCATGAGACTCTACCAAGACTCTTTAGAAGTATAGTCTCCTTTTCTGTGATAGGTCTAATAAATTTGCCTTTGCATGTGTTTTAGTTTCCATGGTATTTTAAAGCAAATACCATGAAATGATTTGGATTAAGAAGTGGGAACTGATTTGCTTATGGTTAGAGTCTTGGAAAATGCCCAAATCAAGGCATCATCAAGGTGATGCTTTCTTTCCAAAGACCAGCTGCTGGCAATCCTTGGCTCCTCTGCCAGATGACAAGGCATATAGCAGCGTCTGCTGGTCTCTCCCTTCTCTCCCAGGTTTCGTTGATGTCAGTTTCTTGTTCTTGGCTTTCTCCACCCCCACCCCCATTCCATTTATAAAGGACTCCAGTAATAGGATTAAGTCCCATTCTGAATGAGGCAGGTCACACTTTGAGGTAGCTTCATCATAAGAGCCTACTTACAATGAATTCATACACACAGGAATGGATTAGATTTATTTATTTATTTTATTTATTTATTTTTTTAAAGATTTATTTATTTTATTTATTTATCCCCCCCTTGCTGCTTGTGCTGCTGTTGTCCATTCGCTGCGTGTCTTCTCCGTGTCTGCTTATCTCCCCCTTGCTGTGAGGTCTTGCCGCATCAGCCCACGGCGCCGCGCGAGCCGGCCTGCCCTCACAAGGAGGCGCCGGGAAGCGAACCCGGGGCCTCTCATACGGTAAACGGGGGCTCTATCCACTGAGCCACACCCGCTTCCCTCTGGTAGCCTCTTGAAGACCCAAGTTGACACATACATCATAAGAAAAGTGGGGTAGAGCAATGAAATAAATCTGACTCTTTCTGTATATTTTTATAGTCAGAAAAACAAAACTGATAGGAAAAATATATATATATATATACATATATATACATAATAGGAATTGACTCACATGACTGTGGGGACTGGCAAGTCCAAATTTTGTAGGATAGGCCGCAGGTTGAGAACTCAATGGTGACATTGAATTCCCCAGGAGAAGGTGAAAGTTTGGAGACTTCGATGAAGATGATGATGAATCCCAGCTGAAGCAGAGATAGACATTCTTCTTTCTGACTGCTGACGTCCTCAGTTCTCTCTGTAAGGCCTCCAACTGATTGGATGAAGACAATTTCCTTAGTTGGTTATAGATGTAATTAGCTATAGATACAACCAACTGACGAAAGCTTGACCAAACAAACCGACACTATAACCTAGCCAAGTTGACGCATTAAACCAACCATAACACACTCCCTACATTGAAACAAGTGGCTGTTTGAACGCCTAGAAGGCTGTCTCTCTCCTCCCACCTTCCTTCTTCATCCATTATCCCTATACGCCTGCACTGCATCCAGAACTCAAATGCTTTCAGAGACTAGGCTGGTAAGGTAATATGAATATGTGAAAGCAGCCAAGTGTTCTACATCCTACACTAGGGAGTAGAAGGTATGGGGTAAACTGGATAATACATGCCCTTTCTAACAGACACACCTACAACTCATCTTCTGACAATTGACGCCGTGCAGAAATGTGGACCCAGAATTGCCAGATCCTCTAATTTTTAAAGAGAATTGAAATCAGGATTTATACCAGAAACTTTCCATTTTAAAACCTGTGCCATATCAAACTAGTCAGTGGGCAGATTTGGGTAGAGGCACCCACTCACTATTCCTGCTTGTCTCCCTGCTGATCTGACCCCCAGCTTGCAGCTGGTATTATTGCCCATGCTGGATGATTGTCTGAGCCAGGAGAGCATATTTTTCTAGACTGGATGTATAATCAGCATAATGTTTACTAAGCAGGATAATGGACAGCTCCTTATATATATTTAAATCCCCATGCTTACTCCCATTTAGGCTTCATTAATAAAGTTGTCAACCCCAAGTACAAGTACATGTAGGTCCGGTTCTGTTCCCCCATCCTTTCAGGATCAGGAATCCACTTGTGGCTAGTGTGCCACAAATAAAGTGCCTGCCACATAGCCCATGGAACTGGCCAGTGGGAAGGGAAACTAAGAAGAGGAAGGTGGGGAGAGGGGTGGATGAGGACAAAGAAGAGAAGAAAGGAAAGGAATGATGGAAAAAGACAAGAAGAGAAAGAAATAGAAGGATCCAGAGTAGAGAGTCAAATTTATTAAAACTGTGTGGTTGGCAACTCCTGGATAAAGCCCTTTCACATATGTGTTCTCTTAGCTGTTACAGAGACCTAGAAAATAGCATAGTATCTTCAATTTGCAGATAAAGAAGGTGAAGCTCCCAGAGTGAACCAGAGTTCACCTTTAAGATCTCATATTTAGTGAAAGTTGTAGTAGGAATATAAACACAGACTGATTTCTAAGTCCATGTACTTTCTATCATTCCACAGGGCACACACACACACACACACACAAAAACAGGAGACAGAAAGTCTGCAGACAAGGAGAGAAAAAAGGAAGCAGCATATTTGGTTAGAAGCCACCGACCATGCTTTCAGATTCTAAATGGTAAAGGGATCTTGACTTATTTACTGCATCACAGTTCTTAGCATTATGAATACTCTACCATCAGCTCATGCCATCAATGGTGTATGTCTTGGTGCCTTTGGTTGGATTATACAGCCAAACATTGTTTCAGAGACTTTTTTCTTCCAAAAGATTTAGTTTTATTTATTTCTCCCCACCCCCTTGTTGTTTTTCACTTGCTGTGTCTGTTCGTTTTCCTTGTTTCTTTAGGAGGCACCAGGAGCCGAACCTGGGACCTCTGATGTGGGACGGAGGTGCCTAATCGCTTGAGCCACCTCCGCTCCCTGCTTTGTTATGTCTCTCATTCTGCTTTTTCCTCCTTGTGTCTCTCATTGTGTCATCTTGTTGTGTCAGCTTGCCGTGCCTACCTGTCGCTCCAGCTCGCTGCCTTCTTTAGGAGGCACCGGGATCCGAACAAGCGACCTCCCAAGTGGTAGGCGGGAGCCCAGTTGCCTGAGCCACTTCTGCTTCTCCAGAGACTCAAGATTAAAATCATGCAATAAGAGCTGCAAAGGATGGGGACAGTGGCACTGGGTTTCACACAACTTGAGGCTTCAGCAGAAGAACTGCATCACGGTAAGGATGCTCTGAAGGCGGTCCTCAGGACAGCTGAGTATCTGAATTGCTTTTCCTTTCTTTTGCCAAGAGGCACACTAGAAATTGCTCATAATATTGACATGTGACTACATTAGGCATGGAAAGTGAAATTTTTAATCACCCAAATGTCAGAAGCCTCAGATTGAAGGTTGGAGGGAAAAAAGGGAAGGAGATAACTACATGTAAGTGCCTGCTATGTGTCAGGCATTATTAGAGATTTTGCAAACATTTTTCTCCCACAAATGTTATAAGCTACTATTGACTGTATCAATAGAAAAGAAAATGCCTGATTTTCTAAATTTTTACTCAATTTCACTGTGTTTTAATCTTTTTTTCCAAGGCACTATAGGGATTCAATTTTCAGGAAACATGTTGCATTCTAACAAGATCTTCAGGAGATTTGCATGCGCATTAAATTTGAGAAACAGTGGCCTGGCAACCATTATTTCCCCCGTGTTGGACCCGATTTTCTGCCTGAGATGGTTAATTTTATATGTAAACTTAGCCGGGTTATGGTGTCTTGTTATTTGGTCAAACATTGACCTGTATATTGCTATATATTATATTTGTAGGTGGGATTAGCATCTACAATCAGTTGACTTTAAGCAGAGGAGATGACTTTGATAAGTGTGGGAGGGCCTTATCCAAACAATTGGAGGCCTTAAGAGCAAAAAACTGAAGATTCTGGGAAGGAAATAAGAATTCTGCCTCAACACTACACTCTCTGCTCCTTCCTGAGCTTCCAGTCTCAGGATTTTGGACTCACGACTTCACCATCATTTCTACCAGAATTTCCAGCCTCCAACCTGCCCTAGGTAATTTGGACTTGTCAAGCCTCACAATTGTGTGAGCCATTCCATATAATAAATATCTTTACACAGATACAGATACATAATCCTGTTGATTCTCTTACTTAGAACCCAGATTAACATGCTACCCAACCTTGAATAGCTCCTTAAATTCTCTGCACTCAATGGTCTCTATCCATGCAAATGGTATGTATTATTTAATTACCTACTGTTCAAGGATACTGTAAGGATTAAAAATAACACCAGTGAACTCTGGAGGAAAGATCTGCAAGTGTTTTTAATCTGACAGGGAAATCCTGGAGTATGTCACACGTTGATTAAAACTCACTACATAATCAGATTTGAAAAGAAAATGCTAAACTGGCATCTACAACTTTTCTCATGTTTACAGGTCTCTTTCATATATTTTTTAGCATGTGCACACATGTGCAAGCTTGGCATTTGCTCTTATAACCTCCTAGGAGACACTCTACCCTTTATAATAGTAAGCAGAGTGCTTTGTATCTAATGGGACTAGTTCTTAGTGCAAAGATGCGGTAAATGCAGAAAAACCTCAGCCAAAGAAGAGAAATGTACTTTTCCCCTAAGCCCTCTGGTCCTTGGTCATCTGACTTTTTTTTTTCCCATGTAGCTTGTGACAGCACCTCGTGTTGCAAAGGCAGCTGCCAATTCCAGGCTGCTCTGGTTATCTCAAGTTTAACCAATACCTGACTCATCTCTCAACTCCTTAACTGCTGGGAACTGGAGCAGTGACTGCAACAAATGGTTTGACCGACTAATGGGTACATGGTAACCAGGACCCACTTTGAAAGGCAGCCTTCCAGTGTTGTAGAAGCTGATGTGATGGGAATGGGAAGGAACTGCTATTTGTTTTGTTTAAAAAAAAAAAGAAAGAAAGAAAGAAAGAAGAAAGAAAGAACTCTAGTTACTTCTACATTACAATGGGGAAGAGTAAGCAAAAAGAAGTGGGCAATGTTTTCCATTAGAGAATCTATACTACGGTCCTCACTGATGGAGAAAGGAGATGCTTTCCTGGACATGGTCTAGAAAAAGACGATTACATTAAAAATAAATAAATAGGAGAGTGGATGTAGCTCAAGTGGTTGAGCACCTGCTCCCTATGTACAAGGTCCTGGGTTCAATCTCTGGTACCTCCTAAAAATAAATAAACAAACAAATAAATACAAAAGCATAGCATATAATAAAGCAACAGGTAATAAGGGAAATAAACCATTTAAGAAGCTTTGGAACTCAACAAAGTGGGAGAGAGCATTTGTGTCTGGGGGAAAGTGGATCACTAAAAAATGGTAAAAAATAAAAAAATTCATTGACACCCAGCACAGTGTGGTAGTAGGGATGGAAAAGCCTCAAATCTATATTTTGAGAGCCTGGATAGTGGTGATGCCTGCCTCTGTCACACAAGTATAAGTTATGTGACAGATGTTGTGTTTGTTACTTCTACTTCCCAAATTCATAGAGAGAAAAAGTCAACCAACATGGTCTGGAGGGAATAGAGATGTCAGAATCTGGGACAAAATATCAAGGTTTATCTTAGAAAGTTCCTTGAAAAAGTGCTCCAGCAAAATGAAGGAATAAAGAAAGCATAGAGGAAGTGGCTGTGGCTCAAGTGGTTGGGCTCCCATTTACCATATGGGAGTCCCTGGGTTCAATTCCTGGGGCCTCCTGGTGAAGGCAAGCCGGCC
>JAQZBX010049758.1:0-19838 GCA_029593785.1 Cabassous unicinctus
AAAACTAGATTGAACCAGGAAAAGTTAAGAAAGAACTAAATGATCTATAAGAATATTTGGAGGTCAAGTTAAATAGAAAAAGGCATAGAAATTTGGAACTTACATAGCCCAGATCATGAAAGTATATAAAAACCACTATCTTGGGAAGCGGGTGTGGCTCATTCGATAGAGCTCCCATTTACCATATGGGAGATGGGAGGCCCCGGGTTTGCTTCCCGGGGCCTCCTTGTGAGGGCAGGCCGGCCCACGTGGCGCGGTGGGCTGAAGCAGCAAGACCTCACAGCAAGGGGGAGATAAGCAGACACAGAAAAAACATACAGCAAATGGACACAGCAAACACAAGCAGCAAGGGGGGTGGGGGGTAAATAAATAAATAAATAAATCTTAAAAAAAAACAAACAAAAAAAAACACTACCACCTGGAAGAATTTAGAAAAACCAAAAGTGGGTCCAGTGTCTTACAAAAGCTTTAACTCATATGAAAAATAGTCACCATTTTTAAAAAAAAATATATATATATTTTTAGGGGGGTGGATGTGGCTCAAATGGTTGGGTGTCCGTCTCCCATATGGAGGGACCCGGGTTCGATCCCTGGGCCCTCCTGGTAAAAAATAAATAAAACTGTATATATTTTTTAGTCTTAGGAATAATTTTCAGAAATAAGAATTAAGGGATAATGAAAAGCAAGTTTATTAGAAATTTTAATATGAAATAAGCTATAGCATATCCAAATTTCTATTCCATATTTTTCTAATTTTGATGGTATATATGCACAAAATGGGCAGCATCCTCTAAATACAGCTAACTGCTCATCAGCTGTCATGTGTGAACCTGCAACATATAATTTCAGATTTCAGATCCATTTCTAATAAGTTTTAGCTTTTATTTCTTCTAGGTTTTCTTGCATTTACATCATTAAAACATAATACTTGAAGAATTTTTTGAAACCTCTGCTCATAATTTTGTGTCAAAGAGGGATTGTCATCTTTATTCTGTAATTGCAAAACATTTTCATTTTTAGATTATAAATTCAATTAGAATAATCAATCCAGTGAATGCTTCCATTTCTACATCATCGTTATCCTTCCAGTCACCTTTGTATATACACCTGCCTTCATTCAGCATTTGACCACTTAATGAACAAATAAATTTTGATATACAAAATCATAAAAGGTAAAATAAAAATTACATATCCTTTTAGAAAAATGAATGCTCCAGGCTCTTGTTGCATAATATTGCAAGGTGAAGTCCTTTTTGTTGAGTGGCTTGTTAGATGAGAGTATCATATTTTTGTCATTCCCACCCACCCCCGTTTGGGGGGGGTGGGGGCTCTCGTCTATTTATGAGATGAAAAAAAGTCATCTAACATCTAGTATTTTATCATCCAAAGACTCAGTCTGAATTTTCCATATATAATTTCATCATTAGTCTAGAGCCTGTATTTTGTATTCACCTTCTGAAACTTCTAATAATTAGTTTAGAACCTGTCATTTTGTACTCACCATCTGATTCTTCTAATAGTTGTGAAATGCCTTCCTTTGTCAGTTATCTTCTCTTTGCATAAAATGAAAAATTCTGAAATCTCAACTGTGAACTGTGTTCAGTGAAAGTGAACAGACAACAAAGATGTGGTATTTTCTTGAAAGATGATGTTGCAATAGTTGGGGCAACATAATGAGAAAACTCTTTCACTTAGCCATTTTTAGCATAGTTGAGAATAATTGATAAATTATAATGAAATGATTATCAAATTTGTTTCAAGTTGCAAAGGGAAATGTGATCATAAGGATTCCATAATATTTCTTAAATTTGTAAAAGGACTTAAGGGACCTATTTGATAATTGCAAGCTAGAATTAGTAATATTAAAAGAGTAAATTTTCTCTCCTTTGGAAGACCTCTAAGAATAAAAGTCATAACTCATCAATCTGCTCAAAAAAGAAACTCAAAAACTAAAATTGGGTCCAGTGGACCTTGGTAATTATACTGTCCCTTCGAATATCACTAAAGTCAAAATTTTTAACTTCAGTTAACACTTGTGGCAACCTGGGTTCAAAGTACTAGGTGCTCTAGGGCCCTGCAAGACTCCAGTGCAGTGGAGTGTACAGCATCAGTATCACATAGGAATTTGTTTTCTCAAGCCCCACACTCTGAAGACTGGGGTCCAGCAGTCTATGTTTTAATAAGCCCTCCAGGAGAATCTTAAGCATTCAAGTGTTTGAGAACCATGGCTCTGGCTGCTAAAGAACTAAAGAATTCTGCCTTAAGGTAATAGAAAAAGGAGTATATTTGAACTTAAATGTGATGTAATTGCTTAGCTTCCTAAACAAGAACAATGAATCCTGTTTATATTAAAAACTGACAGAAAAAAACATGGGAGTTTCAGGTAGCTTTTAGATTTGTAATATTTATTTTTGTGCAAAAAAAAAAAATTAATGGGCTGATTTCTTTTGTAGCTTGGATCTAGCAATTGGGAGGCAGCAGACTTAGGTAATGAAGAAAGAAAACAAAAATTCTTGAGACTCATGGGTGCAGGAAAGGTAAGCAGATGGAAATATATATTTTTTATCTTTTCTGTGAAAATGATGCTTGTTTTTATGTACATTAAGTGAGAAGGACTGAATGTACTTGGATCCCATTTTCCTGTCTGTGTGATGATTTGATAGAAGGTATTTCTGAACACACATCCTGTAGGAATAGAGATCTTGGTCCAAAGCCAGTTGGTAGGTCTGTCATTTTATAGCTCCCTCCAGCCCTTGAAATAGTAGTAGCCAAGGGAATATTCTTCATCAAAAAACTAATTTAAAATTTTTTCAATATATTTTGAAATGCCTGTCAGTTTGATTAATCTAAGTATATAGTAGAAAGCATAAAGTATAGGTATCACCTATTGGTAAAACATTTCTTGTTCCTAGCAAATTTTTACATGCAAATACAGTGTTCTCTAAACAGTTTTTGTAAGCAAGTAAATCCAGTTTCCTAGTAGTCCCAATAGTCTTCCTACAAACCAAATTTGGATGAAATAGGAGAGTTTTTTTTTTTTTTTTTTTTTTTCTTTTAAGCTTCTTAAAATGAAATTCTGCCCTTCGTTATACATATAGGAATGCATTCATGCATTTCACCAATGATTATCGACTACTTATTACATGACAGACAAGGCTCTGGGGTCACATATGTCAATAATACATGTTTGGAGCCATCATGTAATGGAGGAAACCAGTTAAAAACAATACAGAATTATAATTGTTGTGAAATACCATGCATAGCAATGCTATGGAATTGCAAAGAAGGGAAAGCTAACTCTGGCATAGCAGTGCAAGAAAACTTCTCAGGAATAAAATTGTTATGACTTTGAAAGGATGAGGAGTTAGCCAAACTAAAACAGTGGGGCTAGAGAGGGGTCTTGTAAAACATTAAGACCTATACAAAGGAAACATTCATATAATATCTCATTAGTTCAGATTTCCCAGTAGTTTGTCATAGAAAGTAGTCTGAAGTTTCTCTTGGTTCTATGGAAATAAAAGATTTGCTAATGATACATAAAGTAAATAGCAGTTTAGGGGCATGCTGCTCAACCTAGTGGAATGAAAATTCTTCAAGTACTTAGGAAGAACATCCTAGCAATATGTATGAAATTTGGCTACTAGTAAATTGGGCTGTTTAGTATATATTAGTTAAATTCTTTGCTATAGTAAACCCAAGATTTTATCTTTATTCTGTCTCGTGGCCACAAAGTATATTCTTAATCCTACCTAGCTATGATAAATATTTTAATGTTCACAGGTAGAACCAGCTGAGAGATTATGGATAGATCAGTGCAATGATACCATCATCTTCCTAAAATAACTTGATACCATTATATGTATTCAAATCTTGGTAATGAGATGAAAATGTGGATAGTTTTGCTTTGCTTTATCTCCATGAGGCATCAGAAAGGGAAGGTGGGAAAGTTAAAACAACTTACTTAACTGACTTTTTATGAAAGAAAATATTTAGATTGACTCAATTTTCTAGTTATTTGAGAACTATTTTGTGTGTTAAAATTGTTCATGGTAAGAACACTTAGGGCATAAGATGTACCCCTCTTTCAAATGTATACCAACAATATACTAGCACAATACTTGGCACATGATAGGCTGTCTATATATATTTGTTGAATGATATCTTACTCCTTAGTTTATACATTTTTAAAAATACTATACACATTAATCTTTGGTGTAGTTATCAAACTATATACATATGTGGTAAACACACTTTTGAAAGAAGCCTTAGAAGAAAATACAAAATTAAAGTTCTCTTTGAGAAGATACAAAATTTAAGTTCTTCACAGGAGGCATAATATCTTCCCTAAGGCTTTTTGTAAACTCTATAATCAGAGATTTTTAAAATAAATATAAATGAAATATTTTAAATGACTCTGGAATTACTTTATAAAGTAGGCTTGAAAGAACAATGTAACTCTAGATTTGTTTCTGCATCTTTTTAGTTAGAGTAAAATTGGACTGGAGATTTAAGTTTTTCCTTCCGTCCTCCACACAGCTTCCTTTAATAACACAACGATATTTTGTGAGACAGATTCACCTGTTCATTGTAGATTTCCTACTTAGGTTTTTTTTTTAATTGTTACTGAACATTGACTAGTAATTAATCATGCCTAGTGTTTCAGAATTCTGCTTAACCAAGATTTTACAATACTTGAGACCTTGAAATATAGACCTAAAGAGAAGATTTTTATCCACATTGAATAAATTATATATGAATAATATGTTTAACTACATGATGTAGACACAAAGTCACCCACCCATCTACTACTACTCTCCCTCCTTCTAACACATTAGCTTCCTTGGGGCTTCTCTGTTACCCCTAGATAAACTCCTGCAGGTGGGCATTGGTTTTCAAACTTCAGTGTGCATCAGTATAACCTCAGAGGACTTGTTAAACTACGGAGCCCTGTCTCCAAGCTGCTGATTTGGTAGATGGGGGTGGGGAGTGTTAGGGCCAGATAATTTGTATATTTAACAAGTTGCCAGGTGATTGATGATCCTGCTGGTTCAGGGACCACACTTTGAGAACCACTACCTTAGACCAGTACTATTCCATCTATCTGGAATGCTTTTCTTCCCAGTCAGTATCTATGACTAAGCCCTGTGTTCTTTAATATGGTCCCAGCCTACCCCTACTATTCATCTCATTTAAATTTCCAACTTGATCCTTAACCCTACCCTAAGCACTCTACCATCCTTTTCCCTCCTCTACTTTATGCTTTTCTTTTTCGGTGCTTACTACTTCTGACATACTATACTGTAATTTACTTACCTTAATTATGTTTATTGTCTATTTCCCTTCCCCATTCCCACCCTTGCTAGAATGTAGGCTCCAATAAAAAGGCAGGGATCTTAATTTAGTCTTTTTTCCTCGCTATATCCCAAAGGCCTTGGAATAGTGTTGCGCACATAGTAGACATTCAATAATTAAATTAGTGATCTCAAATTCTAACATATTTTCTACCTGCTTATAGAAGGAACATACTGGTCGTCTTGTTATAGGAGATCACAAATCAACATCTCACTTCCGAACAGGTGAGAAAGTAAAATATAATTAAAGTTAAGGTGCTAAATTTGGAATATGAAATATCTGTACTTATTTCACAGTAGTCTAACATCTGTATATAATTGTGTTTGTAATTAAAATATTAGACTTGGAAATGTATATATCATATAAAAACATGTTATATGTATCAAATGTAAAGGTTAGTGTGCACTTCTATTAAAAACACTTAAATATATATCGATGTGATATTCTAACCAAAAAATTAATCTTTTTCTGTCCTCATTTTTACTGGTTCAGAACATATTGAATTGTAGTGAGGTTTTGTGCCTCATCTTGCCAATGTGGTATGTTTATAATGTATATTCTTTTTTTAATAAATGAGCATTCACTGCTATAGTTTGCATTTTACACAGGCTTTGAGTTTATCCACTAAGTTTTATTCAGAAATCTAGTTTTGTTTTGAAATCTTTGAAGAATATAAACTAGTTGCAGAGCCTGAAGAAATTTACTTTTTTTTTTTTTTTCTAAGGGAAAACTTTTAATAAAAAAACTGAAAATAAATTTGGATTTGAGTTCAGTCAGCTGAAAATTGAAATTTTCTCTATTTAAGATTTATCCTAATCTTGGACATTATTAATTAGAGGGCATAATGACCTAGATTTTATTCAATAAAATTTTTAGTTATTTAAATTGACTTTATACTGACCTACAATATGTAACACACTTTAGAAATTAATAGGCCATTTTATTTTCCTTGTGTTAAAACATTTATATCAAATTGATTTGCATTGATCCTTAAGACAAAAAGTGACCCTGAGCTTTGCAAAGTAGAAAAATAACTGCTGCATATATTCTTTTAAAATTGGGAGCTTTATTAATAAAAATAATGCAAAGCACCATTTGTGATTTTAAAAAGTGAAATTCCTCCTATATTTATATTTACAGATTAAATATATATAGGAAGCTTCAGTGTTATTGGCAATGTTCTAGTTCTTAAGTGGTGGGTTCATAGGTATTTCTCTTTAGTATTCTGCTTCATAACTTACAACAGAATATATGTAAAATAATATCAAATATGAAACATGAAAAAAAAATTTGTTTTTTTAATATGCTTTTTTATTTTTTTAAAAGATACTTAGATTACATAAATGTTACATTAAAAATATAGGGGATTCCCATATGTCCCGCTCCCTACCCCTCCCACACTTTCCCACATTAACAACATCCTTCATTAGTGTGGTACAGTTGTTAAAATTGATGAACATATTTTGGAGCATTGCCACTAAGCATGGATTATAGTTTACATTGTAGTTTACACTCTATCCTACACAATTTTGTAAATTATGACAAGATATACAGTGGCCTGTATCTGTCTTTGCAATGTCATTCAGGATGATTCCCAAGTCCCAAAAATAGCCCCTTAGTACACCTATTTTTCCCTCTCCCTCCTCCCAGAACTTCCAGCAAATGAAATTTAAAAGTAAATTTATTTTGCTTCAGTAAACTGATATACAAAGAATGGCATAAAAAAGAGCCATTATAAGGTCATTTATTTATCCATTCTCTGAACAGAATTGCCTGCCTTTTCACTTTCTATTCAGAGACAGAAGCTTTTGTTTGTTGTAATTTTGGGGGAGGGGGATGGGGGGGGACAGGAGGTAACTAGGAGAAACTTTTCAGGAAAATATTTATTAGGCTATATAAAAAAAACTAAAACATTTAATACCCTTCAGGCACCTCTTTCTGAGACACTTGTATTTGATTTGGATTATCAAATAGAAAAATATAAGTTCATCTTTTATTAACTCTTTTTAATTCAGAAGGTTGGTTACCAAAGAATTAATCATATCTCCAGTGATTTGTCTCTTCGTGGTAACTGCCTATGATATAGAAATCTATCCACAAAATTCATTGTGTAACTAGAGAAATCAGCCCTAAATACAAAAGCATCTGTATTACGGGGTTTTTTTGTGTAATCAAATGTTTTTATTAATTTGACTGAATCATAACCAAAGTACACTGGACATGCAGGGGAAGAAGACAAGAAAATTAATGAAGAATTGGAGTCTCAATATCAGCAAAGTATGGACAGTAAATTATCAGGAAGATATCGACGACATTGTGGACTTGGCTTCAGTGAGGTAGTAATTAATTTTCATTGATTGGAAAGATAATAAATTTTTATTTTGAAATCATATATTATACATTTGACTGTCAGATTACCTTGGCAATCATGAATCCTATGTAGAAAACTCTGTATGCAGTTACTTAAAATATTTTCTATGCCCTATTAGGTTTTTCATAGGTAATCTGAAGAGATATTTCTGAGGGTTTTATAAATATTTTTTCTTAGATAATTGTTAGTGCTCATTCTTACTAGGTTTGAACTATGTATGAGTTAGATTAAATGTTTTAAATTTAAATTACTGGCTTAGGAGATTTGTTTCCTAAGTGGTCTCTTTATATTATGAATCAATGTGAAACTACTCATTAATTATTCCAAAGTAATGTAATACAGTGGTTTTCAAATTGCAGGGAAAGGTGAGAGATGAACTTCAGAGTCCTTAAAATTCTACTCAAGGCCCAATGTATAAATCGATAAATGTTAAGAGTTCATCAATCCTCAGTTCTTCCATGGCAGACTCTGATCAGATCCTTTTTTTTTTTTTTTAAGGTACCAAGGCTGGGGATTGAAGCCGGTGGTCAACCATTGAGCCATGTCGGCTTTGCTTGTTGTTTGTTTTTTTCAGGAGGCACTGGGAACTGAACCCAGGACCTCCCATCTGCTTCCCAGATCCAGTTTTAAAACCATTGGTTTAATGGCTAGGAAGTTGGCAGTTTTTAAAACTTCGTGACAAAAATTAGAGTCTTTCCCAGTTTTTGTACTGGATGATTGTTTTTATTCAAATTTTTAAAAAAGTCTTTTGATATTTTTAGGTAGAAGATCATGATGGAGAAGGAGATGTGGCTGGAGATGATGATGATGATGATGATTCTCCTGATCCTGAAAGTCCAGATGACTCTGAAAGTGATTCAGAGTCAGAGAAAGAAGAATCTGCTGAAGAGATCCAAGCTGCTGAACACCCTGATGAAGTGGAGGACCCCAAAAACAAAAAAGATGCAAAGAGCAATTATAAAATGATGTTTGTTAAATCCAGTGGTTCATAACTCCCAAACAATCTTTGTATTAAAAGTAAGCCTTATTGTTATAATGCACAGTGGAGGACTGCTTATAGAGCACAGACCTTTGTATTATAATTTTTAAAAAGGCCCTTTTAAATAATTACAAAGAGTGTTTGCTTTCAGATGCCATGGGTTACACTTTTATGGGCATGACTATAACCATTTTTGTAAAGAGTAAGAGTTGTATAAAATAAGAAATAAATACAATACTCAGCTTCCTTTCATATTAGCATCATCAACCCTCTAACCTCACCTTTTTACCCCGTCTTAGCAGTTATGGGGGAGACACTTTTGAAACAGGTAGTGTTTTGTGATTTTGTTTGTTTGTGATAGCTGTTCATCTTTTTTGGTTCCTTCATATTTTTCTCTTATAAAATGTTTGATACTGTGATGTGTTCATGAAAAATATTCTTTTATTAGACTTTACTGTAGTAGAACTGTGCATCATGGATATTTCTCCTGACAGTAAAAATCTAAATTAAAGTTGGCAAAAGATTAGGTATTTAGTTTAGTCTTACTGATTCAGCTCTACTCTTTTGGACCAAAGCAACATGAGCGCAAGTACTTTCACACCTGTTAGGGCAGTTACAACTGTCATATATTTGGAATGTTATGAACCCAAGCTGTCTTTGTATAATTTGAATTATATCATATGTTAGAGTTTTGATAAAATTTGGCCAGTTTTTACGTAAGAAACTATTTCCCTGGTCATTTGGTCCTATCTATATAAGATTATGTAAAACTGATTTTTTTTTTTTTTTTTTTTTAAGGTAATATGTGACCAAGGTTCATTTTCTCCATAAGACCTAAATAAAAAGGAAGCAGTTTCTTTATTTGGTTGTGATACCGTTTTCCTCATTATATAAATAATGAGGAACAGGCTTATTGAACAAGCTGAAACAAGAAATTCTCTTCATTTTATCCCAGTGCTGTTGTCTTGATTGTCTAATTACTCTAAAATAATATTACTTTCTAATTTTATTGCTGCTTTTGTTGGAGTGAGGTTAGATTTATCTGACTGCTGTTATGTGGTTCATTTGTACAGCAGATTAACAAACTATTATGGGATCGTCAATGGTCTGAATAATTAGGTCCAAAATTTTAATGGTTTTCTAAGTAACATGTTCAAAGACTTGAGTCATACCTGTTTGTGAGCTGAACTATGATACAGTTCAGATACTTAAATATGCATTTGATGTGTTAGATTTTGGGTTTTTTGTTTTGTTTTGTTTTTTTAATCCTATCTCTTTGAAATTTAGAATGTGTTCGAGGATTGTAGCACCTAGAACAGGTGAGATTTCTGGTTTATACAATCCATCCTGAAATATTTTTCATATAGCAGACCCCCTTTTGGTTTTGTTTTGTTTTTTTTTCTTTTTTTCTCACATTGTTTTAAAATAGGTGCTATTCTATATAGTAAAATATTGAGTCAGTGGATAGCAGACAATACATATGACATTTAACAAATAATTGGTTTGAACAGGTTTGGCTTAAGTCAGCAAATTTTAGTTTGGCCACTGGTTTTCAAATATCTAGTCTTTTGGGGTTGCTTATTGTAATAAATTTAAGTAGAAAGCAAAGTCTGATTATATTTAAGAATTGAGGAAGAAACCAGTGTTATGTTTTAAAAAGTATTTTCATCAGTTCATTGTTTAAGTATGTTAGGTTGCTTATAAGTCTTGGTTCTAATATGTAAATAGAAAAGCCTTCTAAAAGAACTACACTAGAATACCTATTTTCTTCCTCTTCAAATAGATAAATTCTGATTTCAGTTCATGTATTAATACATAATTTAGGGTTGGAATAAATTAGGTCAGTTGGTCCATTTGGCCTAGTGTCCTGGCAACATTCATGAAAGCAGCACGAATGTTGGCTTTCATTAAAGAAGACTGATGCTATGCCATCTCAATATCCCTACTAAAAAAATACTAGGTGGGAAAATGCAAATTATTTTCGTGCACTGAAACACTGTTCAGTGAAGAATTTAATGACAACTCTTCCATGTGCAATTAATGTACTTCTCCCAGGTATTTGCCTATACACAAGTGTTTACCTATACCAATGATGTAAGTTTTTATTGAAAAGAATGTTTTCAGGAACACAGATAGCAGTTGTGTGTATTAATAGGTAAAAGTTCTTTTCTCCCATTTATAATTTTTAAATTATAAATTTATAAAATCTGGACAAATTGAAGGTACAGAAAAATCTGGAATGATTGTGATTCTGATTAAACCATAGTTTAACTAACTGGTTGATTTCAATGACCACTTCCTACACATGGGGCTTTTAGTTCCTTTACTTTATCTCTACCACAACCACATCCTGGATATTTTCAATATCCAAAAAACTACTTTAGTTCTGAAATCACTAATTTAGAAATCTCACCTCTGACCATAACAACTATTCCTGTACATCTGTCAACAGTCTGTTTTCACCTGCTTCATAAGCCTGGTCTAGATTTTCAATTGATCTATCAATTCAGTATCACAGTTAATATTCCAGATAACCTTCCCTAATGATATACCATCTTGGAAAATCCCAACCCTGTATGTATCTGTCCCCCCACAGTGCATTTCTGGGGAAAGACCACTAAATGCACAAATCAGTATTACTAAAAATTGATGTTAACAAACCTCAACACTGTCCATTCATTATTCTTGCGGCTTTCACAAGCCTCATCAACTCTTCTCTCATTCTCCTTAACAACTCTTTAGAACCTCTATTCTAAAACTTGTGGCCTATTCCTCATATCCTTCACTCTTAACATGTTTTTGCCTTCTATCTTATATAGAAAATAGAGGCCTTCAGACATAAATTCCCTGAACGTCCACCTATTAAATCCATAACCATGAAGTGATCTACCATGTTCTAGGTTCCGTGCCAGTTCTGTTACCTCATTGAAGGATTAGCTGAGTAACCTTGAACTTACCTTGCTCTCTGAGTAAATAACCACTTCATATAGTAAACAGCTTTGCACAGGGACTGCAGGTACTAAGTATTTAATAAATGCTAGCCACTCAATCCCTTGCAGTTCTTGTGAATATAGTGCTTTTGATTATCTTCTCTTGGCTCTTCAAACTCTCCCTCAATCTGTTGACCCTTTTCTGTCACCATTTTCCCCTTAGGTGTGCCACATCTTTAAAAAAAATTTCTAGACATTGTAACCAGCCACAATCCTATTCCTTTCTACCCTACTTCATTCATCTGTTCCCTCCTCAACCCATTCCAATTACACTAAAAACTGCTTTCATCAAATCAGTGATTCTCATGTTGCCAACAGTTTTTTCCCTCCCCAGTTCTTTCCTTGACCCATTAGCATTTGCCATTGTTAACTAGTAATCTTCAAACTGGAGTGCGTACATCTGTGGGGTACACAAAGGGATTCAATAATCAATTTCCAGATCCTGAATATCCATAAGTACTTGTTCCTAAATTGATCTCCCTGTAAACTCCTTTCCTACCTCTCAGTAACCTTTCTGCCACTGGGTGAAGGAAAGGCAGTAACCCAGTCATGCCAAATATCACTTGGGGAGTGAAGCTTCCAGGGCTCCAAAAAAACGGACAATTTGAAATGTTCATGGTGAGACCTTTTTGCAAGTTAAGTGGTTTTTGGTTATGTTCCTTCAATAAAATTGGTAGAGAACTGAAAATTGTTGGCTGATAGATTTATTAAAAACAGCTTTTGGTGAAAGATTACTATAAGTTTTGGCGCTTATTTCCAGAAGAGGTCAGAGGATTGAAGTTTCTAAAACCTGTTACTGATTTTTCATGTGAACAAGGCTACTCAGTGCTTTCATCTATAAAAAGGGAAAATAGAACTGAAGGTGAGCCCTGCCAACTTTTAAAATTCTGAGTAAAATTGCCCCTCCCCCCCTTTTTGGTGTACATTTCTGAGTTTTAACACATACATTCACCACAGTGAGAATACAGAATAGTTTCAAAACCTCAAGGACTCCCTCATGCTATACCCTCACCCAACCCCCTGGTAATCACTAATATGTGCTTTGTCATAGAGTTTTCTCCTTTTGAGAATGTCATTTAAAGAAAGCATGTGGTATGTAACCCTTTGAGATTGGTTTCTTTCACTCAAAAAAAGACTTTGATATTCATCCAAGCTGTTAATACCTTATTCCCTCCTTTTTATTGTTGTATGGTCTATCTTACGGATCTACCACAGTTTATCCATTCACCCATTGAAGGGCATTTAGATTTTTTTTTTGTTTTTGGCAATTATAAATACAGCTGTTAAAAACGTACAGGTTTTTGTGTAAACATAAGTCTTCATTTCTCTAAGGAGTGAGATTGCTGGATAATATGGTAAATATATGTTTATAAGAAATAAAGACTTTTCCAAAGTGGCTTTACCATTTAGCATTCCTATCATCAATGTATGAAAGTTCCAATTTCTTTGAATCCTTACCAGCACTTGGTATTGTCAGCATTTTTACAATATCTAGGTGCATAGTATTTCTTTGTGGTTTTTGATTTCCATTTCCCTAATAACTAATGATGAACGTCTTTTCATGTACTTATTTGCCTTCTGTATATCTTTGGTAAAATGTCTTTTCAAATCTTATGCTCATATTTTAATTGTTTTCTTATTGTAGAGTTGTTTTAGTTTCCTAGGCTGCTTAAAGCAGGTACCATGAAATGAAATGGGTTGGCTTAAGCAATGGGAATTTATTAGCTTACAGTTGAGACCAAGAAAATGTCTAAATCAGGGCAATGCTGATTTAGATACAGGCTGCCGGTGATCCTGGACTCCTCTGCCACGTGGCAAGGCACATGTTGGTATCTGCTCGTCTCTCTCTTCTCTTCTGAGTTTCATTGATTTTAGCTTCTTGCTTTGTGGCTTTCTCTCTCTTCATCCTTTTTATGAAGGATTTCAGTAAGAGAATTAAGACCCACCCTAGGCCATGCCTTAACTAAAGCAATGTCATCAAAAGGTCCTACTTAAAATATGTTTGCACCCACAGGAAAGGATTAGCTTTAAAAACATCATTTTCTGGGGTATATACAGTTCCAAAGCACCATATGAGTTTTAAGAGTCCTTTTTATGTTCTGGATACAAGTCCTTTGTTAAATATGTGATTTGCCAATACTGTATTTTTTCCCAGTCTTTAGTTTTTCTTTATCCTCTTAAAAGTTTATTTCACATAGCAGTTTTTAATCTTGAAACCCAGTTTATTTTTTTTCTTTTATGGATCATGCTTTTGATGTCATATCTAAGTACTCTGCCAGTCATGAAGATTTTTTTCCTATGTCTACCTCTAAAAGTTTTTATTGTAGTTCCATGTATTATTTAGATCTATGGTCTGTGTTAATTTTTGTGTAAGTTTTGTGTAAGGTGTGAACTTCAGATCAAAGTTTTGTGTTTTGTTTTGTTTTTGCTTATGCAAGTCCAATCATTTGACACTGTTGAAAAGACTATCATTTTTCCACTGAACTGTCATTGCATCTTTTACAATAATCAATTGGCCATATTTATATGGGACTTCCTATTCTGTTCCATTAGTTTCTATGTCTATCCCGTGCCAATACCACAATGTCTTGATTACTGTAGCTTTATTGTAAGCTTAAAACCCAGTAGTGTTTTCCAACTTTATTCTTTTCCAAAATTTTTTGGCTGTTTAGTTCCTTTGCCATTTCCAGTGCATACTGGGGCTCATTCCCTTTCAGTACAGAAAGTGCTTTCTCATTCCTTTCATATGGCCACATAGTATTTCATCAAAGGGATATACCACATTTATCTAACTGGCCTCCTATTGATAGGCAATTTGCTCCATTTTCTTCTAGCACTATTACTAGAGATAACCCCCTCCCCTTTTTTTTTGTCTCTTGCAAGGAAAAATCCTTGAGTTTTGTTTATTTTTTTGTTTGTGCTAGACTGCCCTAAGGATCCTTTATTTAGAAAGTCTAGTAATATTCCAAGATGTCTCAGTGTTCACCATTCCGATTAAATTTTTGCTGGGAATCTGATTTGATTTATATACAAATCTACTTTTCAGTTTTCTCCTTTAGGATCTTCTGTTATGTGCATGTTGCATCTCCTATCTACATGTCCTTTTTCTTGATTTTTCTCATTCCTGCTCTCTAGTCCCCTTGCTGTAATTTAAGCACTATATCCTCTATATTCATTTTTATGATTTTTTTTTTTAATTTTTCCCTGAGTCCTGCCAACTCACATTTCCCTCTTTGTTGTTTTAGCATGTCTTCTTGTATTACTGATGTGTATTCTTATAGAGGTGAATTTTTCATTAAGATTTTAAGGTTATCCTGAAATGTTTCATCATAATTATCAACTATTTTGAGGCAGTATTTTTCTGGCGAGTGATCATCTGCCAGTTATTTTTCTTGATCCTTCTGTTTAGTATCCTTATACGGGGTGGGGGGGGGAGCGTGATAAATAAAAAACTTAAAAAATAAAGATTGTAGGAATCCAATTTTGAAAATGGAGCACACAGTTATGAGATTGTTGCAATATTTTAAGTGAGCACAGGGGCTTGGACTAGGATGGAAGTGGTGGAAGTAGTGATCCTAGATGTATTTTGAAGGTAGGAGCCAACAGTATTTGCTGAAAGATTGGATGTAGCATGTGAGCAAGCAGTCAAGAATGAACTCTGGGGAGAATGGGTTTGCCATTTACTTAGATGAGGAAAACTGATGACTCATCTTTAAATGAGATTCTTCCAAGGTATTTGCAGGATTTTCATGACAGGGAGGAGTCAGACTAGATGGAGTTTTCCTCACAATCCAGGGTTGTGTGAGTCAATGTAACCCTGCCAATGGAGATCAGATGCTATATGGCTGTTCAAAATGTAGTGTCTTCTTGCCCCTGCTACTCTGACAGACTGCTTCCTGAAATAGCCTCACTTTAAAGAGGACATTCTAGCTACCTTTGAGATCCTGTAGCAGCATTCTCCTGCACTCTCATTTGATATTCACTGCTTTTTCAACTTTCACTCATTTTAGAGTTAAGAGATTCAGATGTCCCCTAGTTTGTTGAAGTTGGACTTTGCACTTCTGTTTCTCATTTTCCTTGTTGCTTTGGGGTGATTTCCAAGAGAAGAGAGAAATAACTACTCTTCCATCTTCAAACTAGAAGTACGTATTTAACGCCCAAATTACTATGGCTTGAACCCCTACTGGCTTGATTTCTGAACTTCAGCTCCTCATCCCACTTTCTGAATGCATTCTGCAATTATTTTTGGCATGGAAAAAATCAAAGGAATAACTCCTGTGTGCTCCCCACAAGGTATGCCCACCACAGTTACCAAACAATGCCTTCCCTGTTCTTCCTCTTCTCATCAACTTCCACAACTGCTGTTCACTGACCTCAAAGCTGCTTCAAGGTGCCTAACTCGCACCACTTAAAATGGTGCCTTTCGTGTGGTTAACAGTTGCGGGATGTTGCATCCTAAGGCTGAGTTTCAAATGGAGGTGTTTTGCCTGCCAATCTCTTCAAATCAGGCAATTTCCAAGAGGATTGTTATATTAGATATAAAAGATCAGTCCTAAAAACTCAAGCTCACATAGTTAATGTAGTAAATGTGAAACTTATTTTGAGATTCCAAACAGCCGAAGCCAAAGGAAAACCTACAACTCTATAACTTCTGTCTGGTTAAACTGGTGTGCTTTTATCAAGCAGACTATTTCTTGGGTATTCCAAGTGGAACTTACCATGTAGGACTTTCTTGTCCTTAGACATGTGGTTCTCAACCAAGAGTGATTTTGCCCCTCCTTCCCAGGGACATTTAGCAAATTCCGGAGATATTTTTGTTTGTTAAAACTGGGAGTGCAACTGACATCTAGTGGGAAGAGGCCAGGGATGCTGCTAAGCATCCTACAATACTCAGTACAGATCCCTCCACAACAAAGAATTATCCAGACCAAAATGTTGATAGTGTTCAAATTGAGAAATCCTCTCTTTAGACACAGGTTAAGAGGCGCCCCAGTCTTTGGTCCCATGCTTTAGAAGGCTGTGCATATCACACATACATACGTATTTATCAAAGCATGTGGTTGTCTCTGTCATTTAGAATCTGGCTCTCACTGGTCTGCAGCCTATAACCTTAAACATTTAACCTTGTAACCAGGAAAATTCTCCATATCTTTTGTCCTATGTCCTTGAAACAAAAGATGACTATGTCCAAATTCCATGAAGGATAGAATTTTTTTGCCACTGCTCATGTAAGAGATAGACACTGCTTCAGAGTACCGGAGGTTTTGAGTGGAAGAGATGCTGAAGTAAGAGAAAAGACTAATCGATTTGTCAAATCCTTCTCACATGGATGCACTGGATTCTTGCATAATGAGGTATTGTTGCCGAGGGCTGAGAAATACAGGACAGAGTACAAAGTGCTAACATTCATATCACTGGAGTCCCTGAGAGGGGAGAATAAGGAAAAATCAATGTTTAAAGAGAAAATGGATGAGAATCTTCTCAAACTGACAAAAGACATCCATCCACAGATTTGAAAATCCTTACACATCCCAAGTACAATAAAGAAAAATCACACCTAGGCATACCATAGTAAAAGTACTGCAAACTAAAGGCAAGGAGAGAAGAGCAGATAGAAAAAAGACATTATCTTCAAGGTAGCAAAAATAAGAGTTAACTTCTCAACAGAAACAATGAAAGCCAGAAGGCTAATGATACCTTCAAAATAGTGGGGGGAAAATACCTTGCCGACTTAGAAGTCTATGCCCAGGGAAAATATCCTTCAATAATGAAGGTGAACAATGAGATACCACCTCACGCCTACTAAGCTGGCTTAACTGATGAGTGATTGATGTAGGTGATATTTGTGTCAAGTTGTAAGAAACATTTTAGAGGTAAGTCGCACCTTGCCTGTTGAGCCATTTTCTTCTGACCCTCCCAGTTTTGGGTTGGTATGTCTTGCCTTAACTGCCAAGAAGGAATTGGCTCTGAAGGAAAAAAAAAAAGAATGAGAGTAAAGAAATTGGTGTTGGCCAACCCACACAGGGTTTATGACCATTGAAAGGAGGGAAGCACATAAAATGAGTTCCACATTCAACCCAGATTTCTCACTGAGGTCACCTTATGAGAAACGAGCCCACAGAGTGGCAATCTCGCTGGGTGGAAAAAACAGATCAGCATTCAGGGTTGTCAAAGTGACTGGGATTTGGAGGGAAGAGTATTGGAGAGAAGAGCGCTATATCCTCTAAAAACCCATTGGGTCCTTAGCTGACTCATAAGCTACACAAAAATGGGAAAACTATGGGAGTCTATCACAGAACAGCTGCTTGGAGACTAACAGCTAAACAGCTTCTTAGCCTCTTGGCCACAGCTTTTGGAATGGGCAATTCCACCTTGTAGGGAAGAGTGGTACCAAATGCTAAGCTCACCCTACCTACCTTTCCTTCTTTCCTCTGTGGATCTTGGCTCCATAATTTTTCACTGCTTTGATAGCTCTCCAATGCCTCCTTGTTCTTAGTGGACAAATTGTTCAAAGCAACCTTGTCCACCATTGCTAGAAATGGAATTATTTTTTCTTTAAAACATTTTTGAGAGAAAAATTTAAAGCCTAAATAATTGGAGGGATATCTTGTGTTCATGGATTAGAAGATTCAATATTGTAGAAATTCAATTCCCCACCACCAAAGTAATCTAGATGTAATGCAGACCCCCTAAAAAAGGTAAAATAAATGCTGGGGGAGGGGTGAAACTTGCCAAGCTGGTCCTAAAATTTATAAGGAAATACAAAAGACCAAAAATAGCCAAGACACTTGTGAAGAATAAGAACAAGATAGGGGAAGCAGATGTGGCTCAAGCGATTGAGCTCCCACCTACCTGGTGCCTCCTGGAGAAGACAAGCAAAATAGCAAGCTGGCACGATGGGTAGGGGCAGTGAGCTGCTGTAACAAGATGACACAACAAGGAGACACAAAGAGGAAAGACAATGAGAGACACAACAAAGCAGGGAGTTGAGGTAGTCCAAGTGATTGAGCACCTCTCTTCCACGTGGGAGGTCCCAGGTTCAGTTCCCAGTGCCTCTTAAAGAGAAAATGAGGACTTCCGGGAAGATGGCAGACTAGTAAGACACAGGAATCTCTTCTCCAGAAAAATAGCTAGAGAACAGGCTGAAACAACCCCGAAATAGACCTAGGGTTTCGGACAGCACATGAAGGCTGCATACCACCCAGAGGAGAGAGGGACGAAAGAGGGAAATCACGACCACAGAACTGTGAGTTGGAATCAGCAGCGACTGCTGCTGCCGGCACCCTCCCCCACACTCTTTAGAATTATCGGGCCTCTGGGCCTGCGACTACAGACAAAGGGGGCTCCAGGGATCTACCACTCCCGGAAAGGGGAGAGACAAGGACACAGCCTTAGGCTGACTCAGGTTCTGACCCACAATTTGGGCTGCGGAGACCCACGGACCCTTCCACACAGCAGTTTGCCCTGGGAGCCTAGGAAGGACTGGAGAAATCCGACCCTCCCAATCTCCCTCTCTTCTAGCCTGGGCTAATTGTTGAGGACTCCACAGGAGAGGGGAGAGAGAGAGCCTGGGGCTGACCCTACTTTTGACTCCCAGGTGTGGTCTGCCCTGTCCCGAGAGCCCTTCCAGGCAGGGTGGGGCTGTGCCATTGTTTGCCTTGGAGCCTGCAAGGGGCTAAAGATATACAAACCTCCCAGTCTCCTCCTCTACTAACAGGGACTGATTGTTGAGGATTCAGAGGGGAGAGGAAATATTTCCTAGCTGGGAAAAGGGAGGGGGCTGCCAGAGAAGACTGGAGAACTGTCTCCCAAAGTTTAAATTACAAGGCTCTTAGCCCCCAGACAGGAAGCTCTATCACATTGATCTGGTCTGTGTCACAACAAATACACTCTGACCAGGCATTGAATTGAGAGCTGCCACTGAGCGCCATCTCCTGGCAGACCAACGAAGTGCACATAAGAAAATTAAATAGGAGAGGCTTTTCCTGGCCTCTATAGCCTCCCTGCCCAAGGCCCTAGGAAACGACTCTACAACCAATTACTGGGTCCAGTGCCCAGTTTTGAGCAACCAGCAGGACAATCCTAACAAGGTTGAGCCAAAAATCAAAGAGCTGTGGTAACTCACAGCCTCCTGCCACTAAAACCC
>JAQZBX010049759.1:0-10875 GCA_029593785.1 Cabassous unicinctus
GAAGGAAGGAAGGAAGGAAGGAAGGAAGGAAGGAAGGAAGGAAGGAAGGAAAGAAAGTGAGAGAGAGAGACAGAAACAAAGAAAAAGAGAGAGAAAAAGAAAGAGAGAAAGAGAGGAGAATGGGAAATAAAGGATGGGGTAGACATAAAGAGAAAGAGGAAATGTTTGTAACAGACATATATTTAACAGCAAATATTTAATTCATATTTCTATTATTAAATGATATCTTTATAATCATTCAAACCAAATTAGAAATTATTATAAAAATTGTTATTGTGTGTGTTTGAAAGAGACATGGGTAAAATGTATGAATTTACTCAAAAATAAAAATTTAGTCTAATTATATATTTTAACTCTTGAAATATCTAAGGATCAAATTAGGATTTTTTGTTTTTGTTGTTCTCTAACCTTACATTCATGAAATTATTTATTTGTTGATTAAAAAAAAAATTCTCATCTGCATTTGAAGGAGCCTTTCTGGGAAAATAAAGTCATGTTTTTATTCTCATTCCAGTGATTTTAAGCTGATTTACTCATTCTCTTCTTGACAGCTAAACATCACAATATGGCAAAATCTTAGCATATTTAATGTGATGAATAAAAATTTGTTGTATATCACAGAATACAGCAGAGCCTAATGCATGGCAAAGATTTCATTCCATTAAATCCTGGAAAATACAGGAGTCAATTAATTAATAATGGCCTATGGCAAGTTGAAGCCAGAAAAAACAATGCTATGTTTACATTTCTCTCCTAAATATAGTGGTTCATGTATCTTGGAGTTAATTGTGTCCAGTTACTAAAGTTTTCAGTCCATTTAGAAATGCTTCTGTAATGTTTTCTTTATTATTATTTTTTTTCATAGACTATTTTTTGTTTACACTCCATTGAATGAGAAAAATTGATTGCACAGGGAAAAAAACTGAAATCAAACACTACTTGTGTCAATATTGTGATTTTTTTTAGAAATAGCTTTTATAAACAATTTTGCTAGTGAGTGTAAGATGACATTTATTTCAGATATTTTAGTGACTATATGAAATTGTTGTGATTTGTTCTTAACAGAAATATGTCCCCAAAATACACCCAAGAACTTTGCAGGGATAGTGAGCCCGTGAATAGAGTCTTTAATTTAACACTTGAACAACAATATTAACATTATAACACGCTGCAAAGGCCCCAAATAAGAAATTTATTGATAAAGTTAGTGTACCCTTTTTTTATTTAGTAAAAACAAGTTTTAATGGAGACAAAAATTAATTATTGACATTTCCTTTTATAGTATTATCATAAAGCATGGCATCTTATGGCATTTTTTAAAAAAATTATAATAAAATAATAACACCAGGAAGCTCAGAAACGTATGTGAATTTAAGGGGAAAATGCTAAATGTTAGAAATGGCAACTCCTAAGGCTTGACTCTGGTTGGTATTAATTATTTGTGCTGCCTCTTTTGACAGGAAAGGACTTATTTTGGCAGCTCATAAAATAAAGTTTTCCTAGCCTGGGATTAATTGCTGCTGCTCAGTTTACTGAATCATTGCCTACGGAGTTTGCATTAAGACTCTTACTTCTGGCCAATTTCACAGCTATTGTACCCTTTTTAATGGCATACAAGGTACATCTACCTCCAGAACACCATCTGCTGCTCTTTCATCACTGCTCCTGAAGGACTACTGGAATGGGATCCATGCCAGGACAGAGCACAACCAGGTTGGTTGTAAAAATAAAGGCCTGTTCAAAAGGTGAAATGTATGCATAACTGATCACATTTTTAAGTCACCTGGAAATATTTTAAGTGAAATAATTTTCACATAGTTAATCATTTAAATTTGATAAAATATTATGATGTGAATGTGATTGCTCCCATTTTATAATTAAAACCATTTAACAAAAGGCATTTCATGCTCTTTATAGCATATTTAAGAATAGCTCTCAAGTGTGTACATTCCACTATAACATTTTTGGATAAAAATCACAATATTCTTAAATCTTTGTGAATTATTATGTGACGTAATAGGAAAACAGTTGGTAGAAAATTTAACATAGAATTAATAAGAAAAGGAATCAAATAAATTGGCAGGTTTTTTTTTTTTTAACATGCCACATTTAGCCAAAAAGGTTATGAAACAATTTCTTCATTTATTTTATACAGAGAAGTACATTCACTTCGACTGAACTTTTTTGTCATTGACTATCTCACCACTTCCTAAGGTATCATTTTCTTTTCCAAGAAACAAACAGGACGAAGTCATTGGGTGAACACTCTTTCATGAAATGTTGCCTGGGGCACCTATAAAATTAAATTGAAATGTCAGGGTTTCAATCAGATTTGGAGCCAAATGATATTCTGGTGAAGAACGGGACTGGGATCACAATGTTTATATTGATGGGCTTCACAGATAATATTGAGCTGAAAGTCTCCCTGTTTTTCTTATTTCTAGAAATCTATCTTTTTACTTTTATAGCAAATTTAGGACTGGTTTTACTGGTTTTCAGGATTCCCGGCTCCACAACCCCATGTACTATTTTCTGAGTGTATTGTCATTACTGGATGCCTGCTGTTCTTCAACTGTCACCCCCAAAAGTTTGGTGAATTTCTTGGCAAAGGATAAAACCATTTCATTTCTTGTTTGTGCAACACAGATGCTTCTTTTTGTTACTTTTGGGACTACAGAGAGTTTTCTCTTGGATGCAATGGCTTATGATTGCTATGTAGCAATCTGCAACCAACTGCTTTATTCAGTAAACATGTCATCCCGAGACTATGTGTCACTCATCACTGCTTCTTGTGCTGGTGGCCTTTTGAATGCCACTTTACACACTGTGGCCACTTTTAGGCTATCCTTCTGTGCATACAATAAAATCAAACATGTCTTCTGTGAAATCCCTCCACTCCTAGCTATTTCTTGTTCTGATAGTCATATCAATCAGCTTCTACTCTTCTATTTTGTGAGCTTTATTGAGTTATCTAGTATCTTAATTTTCTTGATCCCTTATGGTTTCATTCTGATTGCCATTCTGAAGAATGCATTCTGTTGAAGGAAGGCGGAAAGTCTTTTCCACATGTGGCCCTCACCTAACTGCAGTGTCAATTTATCATGGGACAATCCTCTTCATGTACGTGAGGCCAAGTTCCAGCTACACTTTAGACCATGATATGATAGTGTCTGTATTTTATACCATTGTGATTCCCATGCTGGATCCCATCATCTACAGTTTGAGAAACAAAGATGTTAAAAAGGCAATGAAAAGATTGTTTGAGAAAAATTGGTCCTTTATTAAAGTGCATGTTTAGCATTGAATCAAACAGAAAAACATGTTGGTGTTTTACCTCTGTTGTCAGAACATGGGAAGAAAACCCCTTGTTCTCAGTTAATATTCTTTTTGAGTCCTAGAATATTTCCAAAGAAAACATTAATCACCCCATTAATGCAACATTTTATGAATGTAGACAAATTGTATCAACTATATGCCTATGCTCTGTTGAAATTGATCCATATTAAACATTCATTTAGAAACTTACATTGATATTATTAATCTTTGTGTAATTTGATTTTTAGGAACTATAATCAGATGTCATATCCTCAGGGTTTGATGACTAGATATAAATTCACATTGTTTACAGTAAGTTAAACTTTCATCATTATGTTAATTCCCATTCTGGAATCCCTGTGATGGACCTCCAGAAAGTTATTTACTTGCTCCATGTGCACTCAGACAATTAGATCTCTCCTTTGGATATGACTTTTGCACTGTTTGAATCAACACCACAGATTTTTACTCCATTATTTACTTCCTGCTATTCAATCAGGGGAATTCATAAGACCCATGCTGAAACTTCAAACCTATATTGAGCTTATATGGAGATATTTATTGTGTGTATAATTAAGGTCCTGGAAAACAAATGAAAGTATAGCATAAAGAATAATTTAAAACTGGCTACTATACACTTGTTTGAAGACCTCAAAATCTAACTTAACTTTGGTAATTCCTCTGATATTAGACCCTTTCTCAGTTCCTATCACTGCCTTTTTCCTCAATCTATGAGAAATGACCTTGCATTTATCATCATTCCTAAATATTTACAGCGGAACAAATCCTTGAGAAATGGTTGCAAATCACCTTAACTCACATCTGCCTCTTCCTTATTTATTCTGAAATATTAATTTTCTATTCTGAGATTTGTTTATTTGAAGATATTTTAAGAGTGGAAATTTCATTTTCTTGCAATGAATTTCATTCTATTCCCAGCAAGGATGCTTTCCTTATGCCTCCATGACGTCAATTCCATCAGAACAAAGTATCAAAGAGTTTATTATTTATTAAGTTTGAACTTGTAAACCAATCGATGATTTTCATAACTTCATTTTCTAATCTATTATGCATCTAGAACTCATACATCTCTATTAAATCAAGTTCAAGTTCGATAGCAGAGTTTGGTATAAATATATTCTCAAATATCTTCAAAAAAACAATAAGAAATTTTTGGAGACACAGCACTGACTATGATATGGATAACAAGTTGTCTAATAAAAGAAATTAAGCTGACAGAAACCACAGCATCTTAAGTTTTATTTTCCTGACTATGATCTCCTGAGATGATTTTTCTGGAGTAAAGAAAAAGCTACTTCAAATGTATTTCTAAATATCGATCAATATTTAACAATAATTTCAATGTTTGCATTACTCATGGATCATTTTTTAAGACTTATAACATTCAAACAAATGTTTCAAATTGTAAAGGTAAAGTTTCAATCAAATTAGCCTCCTGGTTTAACAGTTTAAATGTCCTTTCAAATTTACAAAAATAATCTTTCCATGGGAAATGAAGAGGTTAGCAGCAAAAGCAAGGCTGCACACATGCATAAAAAAAACTGAATGATAATTCATTCAACAGGCAAGACAAAAATAGATGCCAAGTTAATATACACGAAATACCACAATTCCACCTTTTTCCCCTAATAGTAGAAGCGAAATGGTGAGAAATAGCAGTCTGTTATAATTTTCTCTCTGAAATTTTAATATCAAATAATGGTATTTTTAACACTCAAGTTAATAACTTCTCACTGTTCGTATCTTAACTCAAATATCTTTCCCTCAAGCATGAATTTATTCATTTCCCTTTCCTATGGAACCTCATTTACAAATCAGTTATTACTTAACATTTTTTTCCTGAATATTTGATTACTAATTAGCTCTAATACAGCACTGATATGCAATTTGCATAAATACAAGAATTGTATATGTTTGTCCACACAATTGTTCCCTGAGGGCATAACATATTTTCTGGAACATATAGTTTATTCAGAAAATATTTTTGAATATATGGGAAGTCACAGAATGAGTAATAGAGGCAAGTATTATCACTTATATGCAGCTTTGTATTTCCTGGACATAATGTAAATCCCTTAGCTATACTAAGCCATTTATCCTCATATAACTCTAAGAGTTTGTCTTATTATTACCTACAATCACATTTAGAGAAACAGAGGCACTTAAAAACTAAGGAATATACTTTAGCACATATAGTTCTTAAGATGGTTCAAACCTGAACTCACTGGCTACAGAGTTCCTGCTTTTAAGTATTTTAGTACATAGAATGCAAGAACAGAACTTTTTTTACCTTGCTAACTGCATTACGAGGCCTCTGAAAATGCTTAATAAAGTAGTAAAAGTTTTCATTTTCTCAATATCAGAAAAAAGAGGGTAAAAAGGGAACTATGTAACAAGTATTAGAAAATTAGTTTCCATTGGTTTTGATAAATCATTCAATTGGTTGATATATGCAGAATTTTCTGTTTTTGAGCTTGAGTGGTAAATAACAGACATTAAAAGACAAAGTAAAATTAATATTAAAAGAAGATGAAGCTAATGAGAACAACTAAAACAGAGGAATAGGTAGAGAAGATTGTAAAAGAAATGGATGAGGCCAATTATACCTACAATGGGGTTCCATTACATTTTCAACGTGCAATACTAAAATCACGATTGATAATTGTACTGGAAAATGTGGAGTTATCCACAAAGGAGATATTTAAAGCTGCAACAGTGAATAAGATTTAAAAGGAAGTAAAAACTTCAAATTTTACATTGGATTTAGAAATCTGCAAAGTATATATCCTCAAACCTAACAATTTTAAAAATCCATTAATCTTCCACGACTGCCGTTCTATCCTATATTCCTAACAAAAATGGAATGTTCCTATTTCTCCACATCCTGTCCAACACTTACAGTTTTCTCTCTGTCTTTTTTTAATAGTGACCATTCTATAAGGTTTGAAATGATATTTCAATGTAATTTTGATTTACATTTTCCTTATAGCTAGTGATGTTGACCATCTTTTCATGTGATTTTTAGTCACCTGTATTTTCTCTTTGGAAAAGTGTCTATTCAAGTCTTTTGCCCATTTTTAATTAATTTTATTTAAATGTATTCATATAACACCCATTCATCTAAAGTGTACAATCAATGGCATTTGGTATAAAGAGTTGTGCATTCATCATTGCAATCAATATTAGAGCATTTTTATTATTTCAAAAAGGAAAAAAAATGCTGTCCCTTAGTAGTCACCTCTCAATTCCTCTGCCCTACATAACTGCTAATCTATTTCCCTCTCAATTCATTTGTATTTATATTTTGTAGAGATGGAGTCAAACAATAGGTAGTACTTTGTGTCTAGATACTTTCACTTAGCACACTTCTTTTTATTACCATTGATGGAAACGTACTAATAAATTTCTATTCCTTATAGTAAATATTTTGCTTTGGTTCTATATTGCCCAAACAACACTCTATGATTAAAATCTTATATCAACGTACATTTTTTCTGTTTCAGAGAAAAAAGTTCTTATAAATGCACTATTAATCACACACATTGTCCACAAAGGGTGCACAATGTTATACAGTCCCATGTATCATTATTTATCTTTCCCATTCAACTAATATCATTGCCATATATTAGTGCTTGTGGCCATTTGAGATTATTTTATGAATCCCTAAAGGAGAAAGATTATGTTTGTAAACTAATCTATTCCTCTGGGTGTGATACTCTTTGATTGTCTGAAATTCAGTTGCGAGTCCTTGCTGGTTCTGACATAAACAGACTTATATGGGGCAAACAGAGTAAAAAGGGAGTCATCATATTTGATGCTGCAATATAAGACAGAGGATTGCTTAAGCATGAAGCTCCCAAGAGCCTGGGACCATGGAGCAGCTCAAGAGGAAGTCAGCCCTGCTATCTTCCTGGGAACTTATAGCAGAACGTTGGAAGAGAGCAGAAGTCCAACCTTGTCATGGATTTCTCACAGCCTTGGAAATGTAAGCTTTTACCCCAAGTAAATGCTCTTTATAAATACCCTTTGGCAGTCCTTTGGTAAACTAAAAGAGCGCTGCTAATTACAAACACTATAATGAGCTTTCATCATTTCTATCCATTTCCAAACATTTCCAAATAAACTTTTTATCAATTCTATACAGTTTTCCATTCTTTTTCTTCATTCTGTCTCACTTGCTTCACTCAACATAAAGTCCATATTTAATTGAAATTTTTTGTCTTTTTATTGTTGAATTAAAGGATCTATTTCCAATATCTTGGATAGTAAGCCATTATTAGATATTTGGCATCCAAATATTTTCTTCCATTGAGTAGGCTGCCTTTTCACCTTCTTGATACAGTCATCTGATGTGCAAAAGTATTCAATTTTGAAGAGGGTCACATTTATCAAATATTTTTTCATACTCATGCTTTGAGTTCAAAGTCTAAGAAACCACCACCTACTAAAATTTCTTGAAGTTGTTTCCCTACATGTTCTTCTAGAAGTTTTATGGTTCTGTTTCTTATAATTAGGCTGTTGATCCATTCTGAGTTAGCATTTCTATAATATGTTAGATAAGGGTCCCCTTTCTTTCCTTTGAATATGGATATCCAGTTCTATCTGCACCATTTGTTGAAGAGATTCTTCTGTCCTGGCAGGGTGGACTTGGAAGCATTGTCAAAAATCTATTGACCAGAGTTGTGAGGGTCTATCTGAGCTCTCAATTCAATTCCATTGGTCAGTATGTCTATATTTATGCTAGTTATGTCTAGCTTAATGCCAGTATCATGCTTTTTTTTAAACCAATGTAGCTTTATAGTGTGCTTTAAAGTCTAAAGGTTTTTGGCTATTCAGGGCTTTTAACCCTTCCAAATAAATTTGATAACTAGGTTTTCCATTTCTGAAAAGAAAGCTTTTGGAATTTTTATAAGGATTACATTGAAACTGTCAATCAATTTATGTAAAACTGACATCTTAACTATATTTGGTCTTCCAACCCATGAACACTGAATGTCCCTCCATTTATTTAGGTATTCTTTGATTTATTTTAGCACTCTTTGTAGTTTTCTGAATACAGGTCCTTTACATTCTTGGTTAAGTTTATTCCTAAATATTTCATTCATTTTGTTGCTATTGTAAATGCAATTTTATTCCTGATTTCCTCTTCTGACTCATCATTACTATGGTATAGAAACACTACTAATTTTTGCATGTTAATCTTCTATCCTGCTAATTTGCTGAAGTTGTTTATTAGGTCTGGTAGCTTTGTTTTAGATTTTTCTGGACTTTTTATATACAGTATCATGTCATCTATAAATACTGAAGTTTTCCTTCTTCCTTTGGAAGTTGGATGCCTTTTGTTCTTTTCCTTTTCTAAGTGCTCTGGCAAGTATTTCTAACACAGTGTTGAAGAAGAATGGTGACAGTGGGCATCCTTGTGTTATTCCAGATCTTAGAGGGAAAGCTTTTAGCCTTTCACCATTTAGTACGATTTAGCTTTGGGTTTTGCATACATGCCCATTATCACATTGAAGATGTTTCCTTCGATTCTTTTTAGGAACAAGTATCCTTTTAAATATGTAGGTGTAGCAAGCTGATATTATTTAGCAGTTCCAAAAACAGATATTGATTATGTTTTGAACTCCTCAGTTTGCTGGGCATGATACCGCTTTTTTGATTGCAATAAATTCAGAGGTTTCACATTCACTTTATTCAATCAAGCATAGGACTTTGATTCCACCATGTCATTAAGTGACATTGTGTAAAAGGCCTTGGAATGGTTCTACATGATCCTGCAAGTATGGCTAGAGACCACATCAAACTTCATCAAACTCTAGAAAAGTGTGGTCCAAAATATAAACCACAATGTAAATCACTGACCATGGTAAGGAGCAATGTTTCAATATTTGTATATCACTTGTAACAAATGTTCCATCCACATATTAAATGTTATTAATAGGGGAAAGGGGACAAGGTAGAGGATGTTGGGTATATGGGAATCACCTATATTCTGTACGTGACATTTCAGTAACCTAAAGCATCTTTGAATGAAATGAAAAAAATTAGACTTTGTGCAAATAAATGGAAACAAATGTTATTGTACATTCTACACAACAGATTTTGCAGTGATGATATACTTAATGTTAATTTTTTTAAAAAATTTATGTCTTTTATGTTTTCATTACTTCAAACTTTAAAAAAATTGTATTTTATTCATTTTTTAAAAATCATTATTATATCATTTTTCTATTAATTTTTTCGTTTATTTTGCTCATTTCAATGTTGAAGAATTGTGGCTTACAGAGGTTTACAACTGCGGCAGGGGAGGATCATTGGTGCAGGATGTCAGAGAGGGGAGGTGTATGGGAGGAGGTTCACCTGGGGCATACCTATGAGGCATATGGCTGGAATAAAGTGTTCATGGGGCATTGTCACAGTGGGTAGAGATCCACACAATACCAAAAGAAATATCGAATTCCCATCCTGGGGAGCTGTGCCACTATCTCTGATGCGACAGCAAGAATCCTCTGTGTATGGAGGCAGAAACTACTGAAAGATAGGCCAAAACTCAGTGTATAAATGCATTACATTCCCTCCAATGTGGGACATGACTCCCAGGGATGAGCCTCCCTGGCACCAAGGGATTACTACCAAGCACCAACTAGCAATGTAACTTGAAAAACACCTTGACCAAAAGAGGGAAAGGGTAAAGACAAATGAATTTATATGGCTAAGAGACTTCAAAGTGAATTGGGAGGTCTTTGAAAGGTTACATTTATGCATGTCTCAGCAGGAACACATAGACAGCCACAGTAAATATTAATTGAAAGAGCTGGGCTCCTGAGGGCTCTGGAGATATCCAGACACTATAGGTAGAGCAGACAGTTCAGGAGTTTGGCACCCTGTCAGTGGACCCTTCTTTGGAATTTACATTCCCCAATGGGTCAGAGTTGGCCTCAGTTGTTTCTTCCCTACTAGGGTTCTGCTGCCCCTCTATTTGAACTTATAGTTACTAGTAGAGTTGGTAGTTGTATGTCCAAGAGACTTAAATCTTTGGGCTCCCCATGTGCCAGTTGGGCTCTGAATCTCAACAGACTTGCAACACTTACTCTGTAGTTCATTGGACTCACCCAGGACACGTAACAAAAAGAAGATAACTGACAGCAACCATTTCAAGGAGCAGAGCGAGTCCGTGACTGTAAGCAAGGAAGTCCCATCCATCTGCCCCATGTGACCTAAGACCCTCTCAATTATAGTGGAGGGAGCATCAACATCATTGAATCCTCAGGGTTGGGGAATGGATGATGTACAAGAGAATAATTACAGTTTTTCTACTCTAGACTTGTTGTGATTCTAGTAATGGCAGAAATTTTATAATGGATGTGGAGGCAGTGACCACTGGAAGTTCTGAGAAAAGGGAGAAGGAAAAATAAGTGTAGTTTGGGGGCATTTTTGGAAGATGGGAATTATCCTAAATGACACTTCAATGACAAATACATGCCATTGTACATCATATAATAACTTGCAAAAATGTGTGGGAGAGAGTGTAAACTACAA
>JAQZBX010049760.1:0-19852 GCA_029593785.1 Cabassous unicinctus
CTTGTTACAATTGATGAAAGCACATTTTTGTAACTGTACTATAACTATAGACCATGGTTTAACTGTGGGTTCACTGTTTGCATTGTGCAGTTCCATGAATTTTTAAAAAAACTTTTCTTCTAGTATCGTATATACAACTAAAAATTTCCCCTTTTAATCACATTCAAATCTATAACTTGGTGCTGTTAGTTTTATTCACAATGTTGTGCTACCATCACTGCCATCCACTATTAAAACATTTCTATCATCCCCAAAAGAAACTGCATATTTTAAGCCTTAACTTACTATTCCCCAGCTTCACCCCATCCCCTGGTGATCTATATTCTAGAATCTTGATTCTATGAGTTTGTTTATTCTAATTATTTCATATCAGTGAAATCATACAACATTTGTCCATTTGTGTCTGGTTTATTTCATTCAACATGATGTCTTCAAGGTTCATCCATGTTGCCGTATGTATTAGAACTTCATTCTTTTTTAATGCTGAATAATCATACATTGTATGTATAAATCACATTTTGTTTATTCATTCAGTGGTTGGTAGATACTTGGGTTGCTTCCATTTTTTGGCAATTGTAAATAATGCTTAGGACATAGTGTGAAAATACCTGTTTGAGTCCCTGCTTTCAGTTCTTTTGGGTATATTCCTAATAGAGTGGGATTGCTTGGTCATATGGTTATTTTCTGCTTAGCTTTCTAAGGAACCACCAAACTGTCTTCCATAGTGGCTGCACCATTTTACACGCCACCAGCAGTGGATGAGTGTTTCTATTGTTCCACATCCTCTCCAACACTTATTTTCCATTTTTTTAAGTAGCAGCCATTCTAGTAGGTGTGAAATGGTAGCTCATTGTAGTTTTGATTTGTATTTCCTTAGTGGCTATTGATATAAAGCATCTTTTCACATCCTTTTTGGCTATTTTTAATTACTCAAATGGTTACCTTTACCAGAAGTTTTTATTTCTTTATGCTGCTTTGAACCACTGTCTAGTGTCCTTTCCTTTCAGTCTGAAGAACTCCCTTTAGCATTGCTTGCAGTGGGCAGATCTAGTGGTCATCAACTCTCAGGGCTTTTATCTAGGAATGTCTTAATCTCTCCCCTATGTTTGAAAGAAAGTCTTGCTAGATATAAAATTCACCAATGGCAATTGTTTTCTTTCAGCACATTAAATATTTCAACCTGCTGCCTTTTTGCCTCCATGGTTTCTGATAAGAGACCAACATAATTGGGACTCCCTTGTACAGAACACGTTGCTTTCCTTTTGCAGCTGTCACAACGCTCTCCTTGTCCTTTTCATTCAACAGTTTGATCATTATGTGACGGGGCATATTTTTCTTCAAGTTTACCCTGTTTGGTGATCTGTTCTCTGGGCTTCTTGGATGTATATATCCAGATTGTTTGCTAAGTTTGGGAAGTTTTCCGTCATTATTTCTTTGACTATTCCTTTTGACCCTTCCTCTCTTTCTTTTCCTTCTTGCACACCCATAATGCATATTTTGGTATGCTTGGTGGTGTCCCAGAGATTTCTTAGGCTATTTTTGCTTTTTATTACTCTTTTTTCTTTCTACTCTTCATCCTGACTGAATGATGATGACCAGACTTGTCTGGTCTTCAAGTTCACTGATTCTTTCTGCTGCCATTTGCACTCTGCTGTTCAAACCCTCACGAATTTTTCATTTCAACCCCTGTTGTTCTGTTTCGTTCCTTTTTAAAATTTTTATTTATTAAGATTCACATATTGTTCATTCATTGTCTTCCTGATATCCTTTAGTTCTTTCTCTATATTTTCCTTCATCTCTTTGAGCAAAACAAAGATCATTTTTTAAAGTCTTTGTCCAGTATGTCCATAATCTGGTCTTCTTTGTTAGTGTTTCCTGGAGTTTCATCTTCTCCGTTTGGATGGGCCATCATTTCCTTTTCCTTTGTCTTATAATCTTTTGTTGCTAACTGTACATTTTTAATTTTTTTAATGTTAACTCTAGGATTCATTCCCTGAGATATCTGTTTCTTGAGTTTGAAACCAGCTGGTAATATGACAGAGATTTTCTTGAGTGTTAGCCCTCCTATCAGAAAGGTCTGCCCAAGGTGAATGCGAAGTGTAGGGTCCTCTCTGTCTTTTGTAGGCCTGTCTTGTGCTGGGCTGGTGCTTACTAGTGGCCTTTGGAGTTTCTCTGTTTACAGGAATTTGAATGTCCTCTCTACATCCAGAAGACAGACCTTTTCCCTCTCCTGGGTGTTCCACTACTGCATATAAAGCAGGTTAAGACTTTGCCCCAGGCCATTCACCTCAATTGTTTCTTACACTGCTTTAGCTGTCTCAAGCTGCTTTTGTCTGGAAAACAAATTCTAGGAGGGAGGGCATGCCAGAAAGGAGCTTCCAAAGTCAGTCTTTTCCAGCCAGAACAAGGCCAGGGACCCACAGGGGAATGCCAGCTGGCTCCAAACTGCCCCAGAGAGGGGATGAGGAAGGGGCCAGGAAGGGAGCCAGGAGCTTCTTCCACAGCTCCCCAAAGCTGCGCTTTCTTGACTCAGGCCATGCCCAGCAAATGCAGCCCTTCAACTGTTCCACAGCTCTGAGGAAGCTATCATCTTTAAGTCTGTTCTACTGCCTTCATCAGGGACAGGCTGGAACAATGGGTGCCCTCAGGGCCAGGTCCTCAAGTGATCTGAAGTAGCTAATCAAAACTATGATCAACAATGGACCATGCCCACCCTGGATCTCGGAAAAATGAATTTTTATGTCCCTCTCTGGCACCAGCAAGCTACACCAGGGGCCTGGCCCCAATGCTGGCTGCTGCGAGGTTGGGGGCTGGGCACCAATGACGACCACACCGAAAGAACAATTTTCTGGTATTTACCACAGTTTACTAGTCTCTTCCTCCCTCTTTTTCCTGGATGCCGTATGGTGTTTTATTGAACTCTGGAGCTTTGAAATAGTTGATACAGACAGTTCCTGCCTGTTGAATGGTTAGTTGTTCTGCTGAAGGAACTGATTCCTGGAGCTTACTACCCCATCATCTTTCCACAACCCTTCTCTAAGCCTGAATCTTACAGAGTCACTTCTCTGCTTAGAGAATCCAACAAAGGACTGTCTCTCTTTCTAGATACCAGGATGCCCATCCCTGGGGGAAAGTGATACTTACCTGCTAAACTCATCCAAACGACAACAGCAAGGTAGCAAAAGACAGTAGGTAGAGGCCCGACCTGAGCCCCGGGCCCTGCTTTGAGTCCTGGCTGTGCCTCTATCTAGAGCAGCACTGTCCATGAGGACTTTCTGCAGTAAAGGAAATGAGCTCCATTGCACCATCCAGTATGGTAAACACTGGCTGGCCGCACGTGGCTACTGAACACAAACAGTCCTGGAACAGTGGGAACCTAGAGATTTAAATAACTTATAACTGGCTGGGAAGGGGTGAACATGCCTTTGCTTTCCACTCGCGCAGTAAAGGAAGACCATTCTGGAGCCTTGATGCCTACACCCCAGGCTTGCAGGTTCGCATCTGGGAAAGGTGAGGGCTAGGGAGGAGGATGTACCTGCCCAACAGACATAACCAGACGGGCCCTGAACGAAAGTTATTATGTAAAAACTTACACACTGGAAACATTATATAACGTCAAGCCTGGAGGATCTGACACAGAGTAAAGTAAAACCAAGGAACAGTAAGTCCTTCAGGTACTTTCAGCAACTAAAGCCCTTTGGATGGAAGCCCACCCAATTCAGACCATATAGAAGGCTAGGCCGCAGCAGGTGACAGAATATGGCAAGGCCCCCAAACTGAACAAAACAAACAGGGCTGCCCAACACTGCCCACATGGCCAATGAGTTTTGCTTTGTCATTAAAAACACGATGGGCTGGAGAAAGGAGTCACGATGTCTATAAATCTCTTACACACTGAAAGCCTATCACACTTCAGCCTGTGCAGCATCCTCAACAAGGACACATTTTATTGATGCTAAGACCGGCAAATTTTACAGGCAAAATAATACTCCTGCTTGCAGCTGGCTGGCTGTTCCCTTGGGGTTTACCGGTAGGGTGGGGTGGGTAGATGCCGTGTCAGGGCAGACAAGAAAACACTCACAGTGAACCGGCCCAGCTGACTGTCAGTGTTCTGACCCCCTTCCTATCCTAACAAGTTTCTTAGGGTTTCGGCTCCAAGTTTCCAGCTTCAACTGCAGTCCCCTTCCAAGAAGCTCGCTCTGTTTCTTCGCACACTGGGACTCGCAGCAAGGACCCCGTGCTGAGAACAGAAAGACCCCGCGGGGGCTGGCAGGTACTGACAAGGCTGTGCATGTCCAGGGTTCACCTCTAAGTCAGCAGAAGGAATATCCTTCCACACTGAAAGTGGCCACAGAAAAAGGAACTGGCCTCAGATGTCAGGAAGTCGCTCAGGAAATTGTGAGAGGCAAACGCACACATTCGTCTTTGACTTTATAAAAGGACAACAATTTGAGGTAAAAACTGTGGGTAAAAATGACAGGCCTCCTCCAAGAAAATCACATAAGTAAGGTTGTTCAATTTTTCATATTCTAATTACAGCGGCACTCAAGGATCTTTTAAAAGGAATAAATAGTTCCTCTTATTAATATATACACAAAAGGTCTCCAGATAGATTTGAGATATAAAATGACCAAAATACAGAAGTCTTTTCAAACTCTTTCAAAACTGCTAATGGAATAAGGTTCAAGTAGTAAAACCAATATTAAATGCCTATTTGGGAACATATTTCTCTCACAGTGAAAAGGAAACAGAAAGAACAGATGGAAAGACACTAAAGGATATAACCCACCAAGCTGGAAGAAAGCATGTGGCCGGCAGGTACCACCCTTCTTTAAAAGGCAAGTCAAAGCATAGTATGGAAAATCCAGTCCCACCCTAGCCTGGCCTGCAAGAAATCCGAGGGATCCCAGTGGGGAGCCCAGGGCACCACTGTCCAAGAGAACTTGCTGCGTTGATTCTATATATCTGCCCCATCCACGGCAGCAGCTACAAGCCACATGTGGCTCTTGGGCACTTGAAATGTGGCAAGTATGATGGAGACATTGAATTTTCATTTTTTATTTAATTTTAATTAGTTTAAACTTAAATAGCCACCTGTGGCTCATGGCTACCATACTGCACAGGCAAAGAGAGAATTCTGGAGAAGCTTCCTTGCTGCTGTACAGGGATCAGAAAACAAGGAACCAGGGAAACGTGGGCCGAGCTGCAGCTGCTTCGGGAGGCCACAAAACTTTCCGCTGCTAGTAAATGTTTGGAAAAAAAAATCATTTGGGACTGTAATTCTCATAATTGGGTCACAGTTTGAAGGGGGTCTCTTAACATTTGTAAGTCTGAGAAAAGCCTTTGAGCTATTTCTGTACCCGAAGAGGTGGATGTTCTACTTTCCTCCCTCACCCCCTACCAAGGTAGGGGACAAGTTTAATATAGGATGTCAGGAGCCCAAGAAAGAGATTATTTGGGCCGTCCTCCATGAAAAATACTTAAAAATCATTATTTCTCTTGGAAAATACATTTTGCGGGCAACAAAAAAGGTGTTAAATGCCGGCACTTGGGGGGAGGGATGGACTCGGGAGGGTCTGCACATCTGAAGGGGCCGGGAGATGGTGGGCGGCCGCTGCATGCACTGTCATCACCAGGCTCTTCTCCTCAAATAAAACCCAGGTCCAGAAGCCCCAAGCCCCAGCCGAGCAAAAGCATCTACTCCTGGCTGACTGAGCAGCCTTTTCCTTGAGACTCAAGCCTCAAAATTTCAAGCTCCTTGGATGCCTCTTCCACAAGTGACTTGGGATCTTTTGAAATAAAAAGTTTCACTAAACTAGCACTTGGTGTGACCTGACATTCTACGACCCCCTTGGATGTCTGTGCCTCTGGGCTCTGACTAGCCACCTGGGGGTCTTCTGGCATGCTCACAGCCTTAAACTATGGACCGCCAATGCTCACCCCTCAACACACACTCCCAGGGTCTTGTGTTTTTGTTTTGCTGTGCCACCTGTCACCACCATCCCTAGCAGGGAGCAGCCCCTGGGTTGCAGCCTCTCAGGGTAGGCAGTGCTGGGTGGCCGTGAGCACACAGTACTCGCCATCCACTGGGACACCATGAAGACATGCTGGAGCCCCCAACTGAGAACACAGTTAGCGGGCAGGGCAATGGTGCCGGTGCTCTGTCCCACCTTGTTCTCCTATGTCATGCACTACCCAAAACCAAAACAAAAACACCTGGTAGCTCCATACGACATAAAGCAGCTAGCAAATGGTGGATCTAGACAATGAAAGGATGAATGACAAAGAATGAGTGCAACGCAGGTTACTGCAGCCAGGTCCTGCCTAATTTCTACAGAGGTCCAACATCCTGGTGCAGATCATCTCTCCTGGAGAAGACAGAGGGGAAAGAGGAGTCGGAGGTGGTTGTAGACTCTGGACCCACTGCCCAAGCAAGCCTCCTGGCGACGTCACAGCCGCTCCAGTGGGGCCTTTCCAGACCAGCAGCCTCTGACAGACGAGAAAGAGCACTCTGCTTATGTCCACCTTCCAGAAGACCAGGTCATTAGCACATTTTGCAGAGAGCAAGCAGAAAAGTTTAATTGCCCTTAATTACCCAGTTCAAGAAGGCTCCTAGCTAATGGCTCTCAGATTCCTTGCCTGGTATTGATGTAATTTCCCTGACTCTGGCTTCATTATATCCCCAACTTCCAAGCAATAGCCTGTCCAAGATGGCTTTCCATAACAGACACTGAAGTTCCAGGGAAGCCTGGGCCATTGCAACGAAGGTTTCCTAAGCTTTGTGTATGTACGTGTGTGCGTGCGTGTATGTTGGGTGTGTGGAAGGGGGAGGGGAGGACACACTAGCATGTACTCAGAGGAAGGACTGAGACAAGGAATATGTAATCAGAAGCCATCACAATTACCAATGTAAATGAGCAGGCAATTGGCACTGACCTTTGTAGATTGTTAGAGGACTAATTAAGGCAAATCAGGAACTCTGTTCCAACAGAAAAACAAGGCAGTATACACCCTGAAAATTACTGCTGTCCTCTCTAAGTAGAGGCACAATGCGAGAAAATCAGCCACCCACCCAAAATACGTATGTTTTACATACTGACAAAAGAAAACTATCTCCAGGAACAAAAGACATAGGGAGACTCACTTCTTGGCATATTGTTAGTGATTTTGCTTAAAAAAGTATATCAACAAGCACCACCAATATCCGAGCTTTTGCCATGTGCCAGATACTGTATTAGTTTCCATATAAATAGATCCCACCCATGAAACAGCCAGTTACACAAATTACAAATTTCTTGCTTAAAGTGGTAATTTTAAAAGCTGCAAGAAAAACACTTATTAAAAACAACAGAATCAAACTATATGCTATTCTTTAAACTCCATTTTTCATTTACAACATGATATTCTCTTCTCATTTCCATACATAATGATCTCTGTGCTTGCACTGTAAAGCATCTTCCAGAAAAGCAAACCAAAATTTACAGTCCTCGTCCAAGCAGTTCTTCATCAGGGAGTAACAGATAAAGTCCTATTTTCTTCATTCCTCTGTAAGTACTTAGAATTTCAAGCAGCCCAATTTGTTTTGATGTGTTTTTCCATTTAACTTCTCTAGTCAGAAATACTTTCTATCCCTACACCTCGCCCTAAGCCCCATCGACAAAATGTATAACAAAAAGGGAAAACGAAAAAGTACAGCCTTACTGGTTAGGCAAAAAAACAATGCTTCAGAATTACAGAACCAGCCACAACATATTTTAGTGTGCTGAGAAAAATTACACTGCAATTGCATATAATTTAGCTATTTACAAAAAAGACATACTTCATATTTAAAGGGCAGCCTTCTGCCAATTGTGAAAAATAAAAACAAAACAAAATAAGAAAGTTGAAAATGGTTTCTTTTCTTACTCTCTTAAGCCGTCTGAGTTAAGCAGAACTTCTCCCAGAAACTTGGTTTAAAGAAAAAAAGACCCATCAACTCAAGTCAGTGAGCGTTTTGGTTAAGGCTCTCACTTAAAGCACATCGTCCCTTGCAAAGCTGCCTCCATCTCCCTATGACCCAGGAATTCACTCCCTTGAGCCCCAAACATGTATCAGTAAACGGGGACAGTCTTCTGCTCCACACAAAATATTCTCTTCAACTCTGAATGATGGTGCCCCATGTAAACCGAGTCACGGTCGGATGGTTCTGAGTTGGTGGGTTAACCATGCGAAGAGCTGGGAGGGGGGCATCCGCTGGGCCCCCCAACTCCTAACAGTCCCAGTATATAGTAGACCCTCGATAAAGAGTCATTCAACTGAATCACCTTTGTGCAAAGTTTAGCAACCTGCGTCTCTACATGAAAGAAAAAGGAGTTAGGGAAGGGTTAGACAGCAAGCAGCAGCAGCAGGAGGACAAGAAAGGCCCAGGGCAGTCACACAAAGGGCCTCCTGTCTTCTCAGGCCCAGAGCCCTGAGAGAGTGAAATTGACTACAATTTCACCCGGGAGCCAGAGAGGCCTTTTCATAAGCACACAGGGAAGCTGATCCTTCACGTGACCCACCTAGGAGAGCGTTCAGGAGCTTCTGGTGGACTAAGGAGAGGCCAACAGGCAACGCCAGCCACCGAGAGGCGTAAGCTAGGACGGCAGCCGACAGCCGCAGGCTCCTCCACGCCGCATCTGGGTGGGGAATGAGAAGCTCAAACCCCAGCAAAGGCAAGTGGCCGCTTGGTCTTGCAGAAGATACGCTCAAGCCAATCACCAAAAGTCCAAGATGCAATAAAGCCAAAAATAAAATTAAAACTCACGGAATTAGGTTACTTTTTCTATACGAGATGTGTATTTCCAAGCTATTTTTCAAAACGCGAGCGTGTATGTGGACGTGTGGGGGTGAGGGTGGAAAGCATAACCTGAAGCCCACCACACCAAGCTAAAGACACAGCACAGGGACCAACGAGGAGCCCTCTGCCGCCCCCTGACCAAGGGCGAACAGGGCCACACAGCGCCCGGCAGCCAAGGCTCACCCTTTGGGTGCGGGCAAGACCCAGATTCTAGGTGTTTGCACCGAAGTCTCTCAAGGTGCTCCGTGGCCGGGGGCGGATGTGAATCCTGGCCACCACCGCAGAGCTCTGAAGGACTGAGGAGACCTCTGCCATCGCCCCTGCCGCCGTGTCACCTCCCAGACCCACGCGTCCCTGCGCGTTTGCAGGCCATGTGGGAAACCCACTTGACGGGAAGACAGGTGATTTAAGCCACGAGTGAAATCAGAAGAGAAATGTTTCTCATCCACAGGGAACAAACGATCCTAGAATTTACCCCATTGGCCTCAGCAAGGGAAATCACGATACCTGTAGACCGTGACATGAGACCTGGGCATGAGGTCGTGAGCTCAAAAAAAGGAAAGGAAGTTACTTCTAATGGCTCCTGTGTAGAACTCTGGGGTGTGTGGACAGCAGAGGAGGAAGGGAAGGGCAAGGGCCTGCGGACTAGCAATGCCCTTTGGCTAAACGATGGCCGAGGGCCAGGAGCAAGGCTCCAGCAGCACAACCTTTCAAAGGCAGCCTCGAGCCTCAGAGCCAGAGAGTTCAGGCACCTAAAGGTGCTCGAGGCCCCTGGCGCGCCCCCGCGAGGTAACTGGCAGTTCTGGCTGGAGAGAAAGGCCCGATCCACGTTAGAGAGGAGAAAGCTGGCCACGTTTTATAAAGCTTGCGTTTCTAAAATTTGAAGTGGATAAATTTAAATGTCTCAGTTCTACCGGATCCCTAATGTCTCCTCTCTTTAAGAAGCTCTTTTAAGAAGTTTTGAAGTGCCTGGGGCAAGGGAGGATAGCTTTTTAGAAGAGTTTTCTTACAGGTATTTCTAAACCAGAACTGAGCTACTGCTACTGTCAAGATGAAGATTACCTAGCAATTTCTTCCTTTTATCATCAGTAAAAAGCATAAAGTTAACTGGGGGAGGGGGTGGGGGAGGGGAGGCGGGATGGGAGGAGGGAGGAGGGGGAGGAGCATAAACTTGACTCCAGGCCAAGGACAATACAAAAGGATTTTGAAATGCCGAAAGGAAGTCTATCTATCTAGGCTGAAGCTGCTCACACACTTCAGAGGGGGAAAAAAAACCCTAATACGCATTAAATGAGAGAAACCCAGAAGGCAATGGTGTAAGAAAGCAATTCCAGAGCGGAGTGCATAAATAGAAGTATTACATTATAAAACAGGGAACTGTTTGTTCCAGTCCATAGACCCCGGGTGAAATGGCAGCTGTACACTATTTAGTTTGGGGCACCTCATTAATAAAAAAGGGAATTCTGAGCAGACTGAAAGAAAGAATTGAGGGGCAAAAGGAGCAGCTTTTAACGGAAGCTTAAAACAATGACTAATGCAGAGCTGGCAAAAAAAAAAAAACAGAAAAACTCCAAAGCCCAGAAATAAACAGGTCTGCATAGACTGATAGAAGGAAGGAGAATCCTGCAAAATGACTCAGCAGTGAAGTAACTGAAGGCGGCAGGATCAGAGGCCAAAACGCCCCGGGGGGGAACAGCGTCCTCCCCAAAGCCAGATGGCACCGTGGTCTCTATCCCCAGGCCTGGACCAGAGTGTGGGGCGCTCAGCCCGTCCCTCACCCCCAGAGCACTCACAGGCAGAGGGTCAGGATCAGGGACAAAGCGGCAGCTCCTGAGACGGGGGCATCTAAAAGCTAACTGGATGAGGCTCTTGAAAAACACGTGGGAAGGGACAGTCTTGCAGTGAACTGGAGGTGACAAAGATTGCCCTGGTGACCCAAAAGAACTTTCCTGAGCAAATGAGCCATACTACCTTGTCAGGAGGACTTGCCTTTCCACTGTGCTTAAAACTAAATTAATTAAAAATAATAAAATTAATAAAAAAGCCTCTAGCAGGGAATAAATATTCTTAAACCTTGGAACATCCTGTCATAGGGGCAAACACTAACGTTTTATCATTCTAGAGTGAAAGCAAAATCCCAGTTTCATTTATATGGAGAAGAGAGCAAAGAAACAAGTGGATGGTCAGGACAGGAGCAGGGGGGCAGGGGGGATCCGCGGGGCTCAGGGAGGACGTCTCCAGGAGGAAATGAAACTGATGGAAAATCTGACATAGCAGCGCACTCAGAGATGAAATGTCTGCTGCTGGCAGAGAGCTGGCCATGAATTAATCATAGGTACCTAGAAAACCAGGGAAAACAAAAAGTTGTACAAGAAGGTAAATGAAATTATAAAACTCTACATGGCTCAGTTGTGATTAATATTTATAGAGTTATAATAATGAAAACACTGAATATTAATATAACCCCAAATTATGATTTAATCATAATGGAAGATGGAAGGAGGGGAAGACTGAGGGTGTAGGGAGGTGGGGAGTTGGAGGGGAGTGGGGGCACGCTGAGCGTGATGTGGAGGGGGTGTGGGCGGTGAGTGTGCATGGAGAATGGGGCCGTGTTCGTCGGTGTGTATGTGCGTGTGAGAGCATGTATGGGGTGGGTGGGGGTGTGTACAGTGCCTGTGGGATATATGTGCATGTGGTTGTGTATGGGGTGTGGGGTGTGAGTATGTTTGGGGTATATGCTGTAGCAGTGTGAGTTTGTAGTGGAGTGTGAGTGTGTATTAACACGGGGGGGTGGGGGGGTTGGTAGGTGTGGGTGGGTGTAAGTGGGCAGAATGACACAAGAGCAAAATCCTCATCTTCCAGAATAGAAAGCCAATAAGTAATACCTAAAATGTTTAAAAAAAAAAAAAATCAAGAAATAGTAGCATATACATTTCAAAAAATATAGAATTAAGCTGGTCAGTGCTAACGCACTGCCTGCAATAACTGTCAGCTGATGTGGGGGCAAAGGGTGGGGGCGGCAGTGCCTGCGGTGGGGCCACCATGACACTCTGACAAGCGGCACCCCCCCCATACCAAGGTCTCCCACGCCACAGGAGGGTGGCAGCATTGTGGGCAGGGCCTGCTGTGTGCTGGGGGGCTCTTCCTGGAGGGGCAGAAGGGAATCAGTAAAACATTTCAGCTCAATGAAGTTCAATCATCATATTTTGAGTGCAAATGAAATTAAGAATCAAAAGAAACACTGCAAGTTGAAAGCCATCCGCCCCCACCCCCAGAACTGAATGAGGGAGGGGCATGCTATTTTTCCTAGTAAGGCTTATACAACTTTTTCCTTCACAGATTAAGAAAATACATAATTTAATAGCTGTAAGTTTAGAAACCCCACTCGGCCACAGTGGCTCAATGGCTGAGGAAGGGCCTCCAAGACTTTGGCTTGCTCGGGCCATAAAGCAAGGTGGACGAACAGAGGGAAAAAGAAGTCTGGTGGGGAACAGAGAGTTCCATGTCAAAGGGCGCAGTGACTGACATGGCACCAAGGAGACATCCAAGAAGCTGTATGAAAGACATCTGGCAACACCAAGAGAGCCAAGAGTCCAGAGGCTGGGAGACAAAAGCCAGGGACTAAATTAGCCCAGGTGACTCCGGCATGTGGGGGAGGCCGAGGACCAAAACCCCAGGAAGGACACAGAGAAAGGTCAAAATCAGCAGGAGAGCAAGCAGAAGGATGCCTTGGAAGCCAAGGGAAGGGAGCCTCGGAAGGGAACAGGCAACAAGTCCAAATGCAACAGAAAGTTAGCAAGCTGGGTAAACAGAAGGTCAAGGGCGACCTTTAGGAGAGTGGGTGGGGGGTGGGTGATTACATATTATTCTCTCAAGAATCTCGAAGGGAAGGAAAGATTGTAGAGAGAGGAGACACAAGATTAAAGGAGAGTTTTTGTCTTATTGTTTTTGAAGAGGCAACAGATTGTTCTGTGCTGACACATTAAGAGAAAAGGGCTGCAAGACTGAAAGAATAGGAGAGAGTGTGATTCCAGAGTGAGGTCCCAGTGAGGACACGACTCACAAAGCGCAGGAAGAGAGATGGAGAAAAACGGGAACTGCAGCCAAGACTAGAGCCTGGGGAGGCAGGAGCTGGGCCGTTCCCACTGGATGGTCTCTACTCTCTTTGGGAAGCAACAGGCAGCACTAGCCCACACAACAAGAGGAATCACTCTTACATACAGTGTTTTCAATTTTATAACAAGCACATTTGGTTTTAAATCTCTCTCAAGTTCATTTTTACAGACCAGACTTGGAGGCTACAAACTGCCTCCTCTTTATACCAAGCAAGACATAATTTAGTATTTGTTTTATATCAGTTTGAACAAATAAATTGAATCTAGAATACAGACGGGAGGAATCTGGGAAAGGGCATACCACATCTGTTGGCTCGCTCACTGGGGAGTGGCTCAAGACCTCCTTAAGGCTGAGCATTTACCCAGCATACTGAAGAAAAGTAGTGCTGAGTTCCTTTAAAAACAAACAAACAAACAAACAAACAACAAAAAACAGCAAGCCGTGTATGCCCCTTCCAGAAGACAATGGTCACCAGGAAGGTCAGTAATGGACACGAGAGCCAACTACACCTGTGTTGTGGGTTAAATTAAGTCCTTCAAAAAGCACAGAGAGATTGAAAGGTGAGGAATTTTCTTGTTTGTTTTTGTTATTATTGAAATAATGAAAATGCTCCAATAATGACTGAAGTAATGAATGCACAACTATGTGATTACACCAAATACCATTAACTGTACACTTTGGATGAACCGTATATATGTGTCAATAAGCTTGATTTGTTCTTTAAAAAAAAAAAGACCTGCTGCAGTCTTAACCCTTGGTCCCGTGACTGTGACCCTGTTTGGAAATGGGGTCTCTGAAGACGTAATTGGTTAGCACCAGGTGGATTAGGTGGGCCCTAATCCAATATGACTGGTCCACTTATAGGGAGAGGAAATTTGGACACAGACACAGACTTATAAAAAGCAAAGAGAAGAGCACGTGAAGACGGAGGAGACGGAGACTGCAGTGATGCATTCCCAAGCCCAGGAGCATCAAGGAATGCCAGTGCTTGCCAGCAACCGCTAGATACTGAAAGGCAGAGGATGCTCCCCTGCAGGTTTCAGAGGAAACATGGCCCTGCTGACGCCTTGATTTCAGACTTCTGGCTTCCAGAACCGTGAGGCCAAAAAGTTCATTACTTTGAGCCACCCGGGTGGTGGCACTCTGTGATGGCAAACCTGGGAAACCAAGACAGCCAGTCCCTTCTTCCTCAAAACAAAGCCCTCAGGAGACCTCCTGGAGGTGCCCCCCCAGGAGCACCAGCCCTCTGTGCCTGTGAGGCCACCCACCTGGGTCAGTGGAGGGACACCTGCGGATGGTGAAGATCTGCCCCAGATCCTCGTCCTCCTCAGGAAGGCCCTTCTGCAGCCGCTGCAGCTTGCGCAGGCTCTCACTGCGTTGGTGCTTCATGGAGCGCACGTGCTGGATGAGGTTGAGCTTGGCCTTGGTGGAGTAGTTGCACAGGACACAATGGTAGTAGCAGCTCTCCCCCTCAACGCCACTCTCGTGCTGCTGCAAGTGCTGCGGGGACAAAGGAGAGAGACACACCTTTGGTAAGTCACTCGAAGTCCACACCGCCACGCAACTGCCCTGTCCTGGTTGCAGCCAAACAGGACACTTGTTGATGATAAGGCTCCCTAGGGGGTGATTTTTTGTTTTCCTCAATGCACCCTCCTCTAGCAGCTCTTTGGAGACAAGAACCATACTGACCCTCACTCCTGTAACCACCAAACATCCCCTGCCATGAGGTCTTCCAAGAGCCAGATAATACGGCTGATCAGCTGGACACTCGTAGCATAACACCAGTTTTCCTGGTGTCATCATTAAAGTTTTCCCCTTTCACTTTCCAAAGTATCCTGCTTAATTTAGATCAAGAGCCAGCAAACTAGGCCTGTGGGCCAAATCCAACTCAGCACCAGTTCTTGTAAATAAAGTTTCACTGGAACACGGCCATGTCCATTCACTTATGTGTTTAATCTGCTCGTGTCTTTACTTGTCCTTCCTCGTCCTTCTTGCTCCCCACCCACCCCAGTCACCCAAGCCTGGCAGGAGGAGCTACGCAAAGTGCGCAACACATGCCTGAGAACTGCTTTTTGTTTCTGGTCTTCTCTTTGACCCCCACTGGGCTCTCTCTGGGGCCCACACCTTGGTCACGCTTTCTAATCTTGCTTGGCTATCGTTCTTGTCCAGCTCATAACGCAAGACACTGAGCAGGTGGAGTAGTTAGAATGTCCAGAGCTCCTTGGAATATCGAAAATATCAGAGTGACCCTACGAGTGCTTCCCGCCTGATGGCACTACTCCAAGGCTCACGTGTCACAAACCCACATCCTACATTCATCAGTTAAGTGCTGTAGAAAAATCACCGGAGGAGGGTCAAGGCCCTCAATCATGAAACCGGCTAAATAATTCCACAAGAAATCTGGCTCTGGCACCAACTGGCAGGTAAGAATGCTAAGTGCCCATTAGAGAAATATCCCCTTTCCCTCCAAACGGGTGACTCAATACACCTGAACACAGAACACTGGAGCAAAACAAAATCCCCATAAGTAACAGCTGTCCTAGAACAATTTCACAGGCAGGAGTATGAAGAACCAGAAAGCCCAAGCTTAAGTGTCATAGGGATTTCAACTGCTGATAAAAAAGCTACTTTTCTCGAAACGAACTTGAAATAAACGTTTTTAGTGGTGTGTCTTTAGTTTGCCTTCTCTAAGGTGAGTGTCCTTGCAGAAGATTTTAAGAAGGCGCATCAAAGCAGCACCTTCTGTTGCTAAAACCCGGGGGAGAAGAAAGGTGATGGGACAGATGAAGGAAAAAGATGGGTTTGCCAACATTTATTCTCCCCAACTCTTCCAGAGGCCCCTAAACAGCCAAAAACGTGACCAGGATATTCCTGGGAGCAAGGGTTTGGCTGGGGATCAAGGAACAGGAAACCTATCCAAGAGCCGGGAACTGCTGTCTTAGGTCACTAAGATGAAAAGAATTACATATAATAAAGCCTCAACTAAAACTGAAAGACTGAAAAATAATAAGGAATATAAACACGGAATCCAAGGCAGTAAATTCCATCATGGGATGTCAGTGGCATCATGAACCAAGAAATCAGAACAAGAATCACTAAAGCTTTAACCCCAGACCCTCATCACCTCCCCACAAAACAGGATTTCCTTGCAATAAGGCATTGGATTTTAAACATAAATTTTAATGTATTTGTGGGGTTTCTATTCCAAATAACTGGGGTTTCCAATCGCCAAGCCTGCCAAAAGAGAGAAGAGCGCATGGCCAAAATGATGTGGATAAGAACTGAGACGTCAAATGTCTTTTATCCGCAAATACATGGGCTTTTGGGAGACAGGGTTGCATAAATCCTAAACTGAAATAAATGTCATACTGGGAACTCCTTAAAAATTGATACTGTAAAGATGTTCCAAAACCACTCTGCACTCGAGCTCACGCTGGTGAACTACAATCTCTTTACCGCCACAAATTCTTTAATCTGTCGTTTTGGAGCTGTTTTGGAAGGGAAATGGGCACCAACTACAAATTGTGGGGGAAAGAATGAAAGGAAATGGGAGAAGAAGGGATGAGGAAATCAGAGGCCCAGACTCTTCCACTGGTCCTGATTTAGGAAACATGAAGGGCCCTCTCTTGACAGACTTACACTAAAGCGTAATTCAAACCGTCAAGCTTGCTTTTCACGCTAAACTCATTCTCCAAGACACACCCCCCAAAAAATCTAGAAGAAGCTATTTCTTGGTTGCTGAGAAACACCTGCTTAGAAAGGTTACAGGCCAACCCAAGCTTCTGCTCACAGCCTGGGTCTCCTGATGTCTACCGGCATGTGACCGATCCTGTTCCCACTGAATTTTGTAAGTTCTCACTGGTTTCTTCACAGCTTGTCCAATCTGGAGCAAACAGGGATCTGAAGATAGCAGAAGCATGGTTTTCTGACCTCTGTGACCCTCTCCACACCACTGGGTCATTTCCCAGGCCTTGAGCAGGCCTTGAACAGGACCGATCCCGTGCCCCTGCTGACCATGCCCCACGCCCCTCCACAAAGGCCCCAGAGGGCACTATTCCCATCCCCAGAATTCTACCCCCTGGAACCTGCCTAATAAAAAGCAGTGGAGGAGTGGGGTAAAGAGACAGCTTAGCTCCACCTGGGCAAATCATTCAGCCAAGGACATGCGTTAGCTGCGGAAGAGAGTGGGAGATGTTTTCATTTGAGGAAAGAGGGAGAATAATTTGTTCCTGACCCAGCTAATTAGAATATCCTCAATTGGGATCACAATGTATTTAATTAAATTCATTGTAATATAAGAAGAATCCACCAAGGCACAAATCCCAGTGGTACAGTCAATAAAGGAGCTGCCTCCTTTCAGAATTCTCACTTTCCTTGCCAGGCAGGAAATGTTTCTCCCACTCAAATCCTGAAACCTCACCCCCCCGCCCCACCCTCTCTGCCTCCACCACAGGGCTCCCCCATCTTCTAGGAGGGGTGCCCAGGCTTTGACGTTTTCCATTCTTCTTGACTCTGTATTCAAGACTCCTGACTGCTCACCTCTGTCAGGCCAAGGGTATCGTTTAAGAAGAAAACAAAACAACAGCTTCAGCTGCTGCTAGCGGACAGGGAGGCAAGCTACACGTGGGCCCAAAGAAAGCTGGCTGCCGAGCGTGTTTGCTGGGGTTTTTGTTTCGGTCTGAGTCCAAGCTTCTGCAACATTTTAGACTCTAAGATAAACTCACACAGAATACGTCCTGCCCCAGGGGCTTGACCTACCAGCGACTCAGGCTCAGACAGCAGGGGCTCAGGAGGTACAGCAGGGCACGTGACCAGCGCCTCCCTGTGGCCCGAATACCTTTGTGAGCAGACAGCGCCTGGACCACAGAACCCCAGAGGCTCACTCAAGAAAGGTCCCTGAGTACTCACAAATTACCTACCAGGAAGCGTGACCAAACCAGTAAAAGGAAGGAAAGAAGATCAGCCTAGCTAAAGAGTAGCAGTTCAGGTCCACCCAAACTCATCTGGCCTGGCCAGCTTCTCCCCGTAACCCTGAATCCACCTAGGGTTTACTTTTATTTTCTCTATAAGCCACAAAAGCCTGGGTTAGATGAACCACAAATGTGTAGTAGCTTTCGGTGAAAGGAACTTCTATACTTGGCAACAGGATTTACTTTCTGTAAGCTCAAAGACATACCATGACCTATAGGAAGGAAAAAAAGTATTCAGTTTGACTCCTATCTGGAAGCAGAAAAGCAGCGCAACCATCTCCAACATGTACAAACCACTACTGGGCAGCAGATCATGAGTAATCAGGAACTGGACTGAACTGGGGGGGTGGGGGGGTGGGGGGTCAGTGCCCCATGCTGGAAAGAGTCTCTACTCATGTTGGCCAAAAAGATCTTGTCTTGCACCTATTTCTGCTCTGCTTACAGCTATTCTGTTTAGATTCTGAAACGCTCCTTCCCACCTCGGTTTAACCGGGAGATGCCACTCCTGTGTTCCTAACATGGAAATGCCACACACCCCCATGTAGCACCATGACTTGTCTCTGGGTCTGGATCAGGGAGAAGAACTTGAAAGAGAAAAGCCCTTGCTGCAATGAGGCACCTTTGATAATGAGCCTGGTACATAAAGCCAGGTGCAAAAGTCAAATTAATGAGAGACAGAAAGACAAACAGAAGGTCAGATGGCAGAGAAGAGAAGACAAGCAAATCAAAGAGAAAGGAAAAGAAAGGAGGAGGAGAAAAAGGGAAAGGGAAAGGGAAAAGGGAAAGGAAAAGGAAAAGGAAAGAACCCAGGCTGTGTTATTTTGTGGGATTCTACCCCATTCATGTGTTTTGCTCATTCACCCTGGCCAAACACCAAAAGCCAAAGAGATAAGAAGGCTCTTGTTAGAAAATAACTCATCATGAAAAATTTTTTTAAAACTGTGTTCCTGTTACATGTTTCCCAGGAAAATTAACCAACTTCTATCAGAGAACATTGATTTCCATAAATCTGGAGGGGCCCCAGCTCCCTCCTCTCCTCCAACAATAGGAAACTTCTAACATCTGGTTCTCCATGCATGGAATGCAAAATATTGATCAGGTTTTGTCAAAGCTTTCCCTTTAAAATAGAAATGGACAAAGTACTTTCTGATAAACACACGCATGCACCCATGATTCACAAATGAAGCTTCCTCAGGAAATAACACCTGTTACCATAAACACACACCAGCCTCTCTCCCCACACCTTGCAGGACACACAACCCAATGCTATTCCAAGAGCAAATGGAAACAAGAGGCTGTCTGATGGGAAATGCAGCTCCCAGGCATGCCTCAGAGCAAAGGGGCCACCCCACGGGAAAGCCAGGCGCCTCCGCCCAGCAGAGAAGAAACGCCACAGCGAACGTCCTGGAAAGCCCTGAGACACCTGTCAGGGCTCTGCACAGAACAACGCTGAGGCAGAGCAGGCGCAAAGGCCCATCTGCCTCACTCCCGCAGCCCGTAAACCTGCAGGCTCAGGACAGACCAGGCCTCTGTGGCTCTACCCCTCTGGGGGGAAAGCTGCTAACCCAGCAGACAAGGGAGAGGACTATGAAAAACCTCGCTGCCCTCTTCCTATTGGCGACTCCAAGAAGAGAAAATGGGAAGGGGATGAGGAGCCAGGGCTCCATCCAGATTATTCTTTCAAAGTTCAGTTTTCTAATTCCCCAACATTACAAGATGAAATAAAGAAGATGTAAACCGGTAGAAATTAACCATCTTACATACATGTGGCATTTACCATTGACAAGGCACCTACACAAACATTTGTTTTGGTGGTGCTGTTTTGTTTTTTTTGCTTATTGTTGTAACATAAATACATTTATAGGGAAAACTTTATATCACCACTAAAAATAGAAAGAAAGTATTCTTTTTTCAAAACGTGCAAACATTAATAATCAAATGAAGTCAA